>PVJH01032904.1:0-22146 GCA_004026705.1 Nesogale talazaci | reverse complement strand
TCCTGCGAGCAGTTGTGCCCTGCCCTCAGTGGCTTGGGTGTTAGTTTTGGAGTTCAGTTTTTGTGTGCCATTCTGAATAAACTAAACAAACGCTTTCAATTTTTGATTTAGAAGAAAATTTGCTGTGTCACACACTGTTAGCTTGTATTCTAGAGTGCCTTTACTGTTTGCATTCCCACCTGCCGCACCTATGATCTAAGCGTTCAATAAAAATCTCACCAACACTTCGTAATCTTAGAATGTCTTGTTCTGCAGACCCTAGATTGGGTGAAGTGGAGGTTCCTGTGGCTCCTGATTTGCCTCGTTGACTTCGTGACCATCGTTTCACAGAGGGGTACTGAGGCCTGTCCCAATACTCTTCTCTTTCACCCGACGGCATGGTCCGTGGCATGTGGTACTTGGTCCAAGCATGGGACGTAAAACAATTCCATTGGGCTTTTCCATCATAGGGCCTACACTCAGCCAAGTACCCGGAGGTTGATCAGATCCTCCAGAGCAATAGGGCCAGTGTTTTTTCTAACTCCTTGAGCTGCATGTTGCCTTGCGTGATCATCATGCGGATGGCGTCCTCTTCCGTGGCACCTTTGTTCCTTTTGAATTCGTCCCTGGCCCAGTCCTTCAGGTAGTTGCGATCAGACTCATTTGGGACCTGCCGGATCGCGTGCAAAATCTTCCTGTACAGGAGGAGCACCTGCTGTCTTCTCATGAACTGCTTCAGCGTTAAGGTCACCGGAGGTAAACGAGAGCCCGCCATGACCGACAGCCAGCCGGTCCCGCCGGAGCCGCACCGCGCAGGACGAGAAGAGGTATTTATTTACATCAGATTGTAAAGGAAACCTGTCGTAAGCCAGAGATGATGTGTATATTTGATACACCAAAAGCCTCTCCTTTTCGTCCCTTAGTACTCAGCCCTCAGTTTGGGACTACCTTTGCTTTAATGGATAAAGATGACTGTCTGTTGATTAGTATAGGTTTGTACTTTCTGAGTCCACAAGCCATTAAGTTCAGCTTCAGATAGTTTTATCAAAAAGTTTAAGTAAATGCCAGCTTTTCTTTCTTTCTTATTTTCCCCTATAGCAAGCAAAAATGGATCCTGTTAAATGTAACGATGGGATGAAATTAATGAACCATTATTCCTCTGATGTAAACCCTGTAATATGCTATATTTCTAGCAGACTATATTCAGAATTGTGAAGCTGGTTTCTCACTGCTAAAATCTTAGCAGTTTCTGTGCCTGTGAATTAAGCTTGGGGAAGGGGCTGAGCAGCATCCCAGGGCTGCTTGAGGTTTACAAGGAACACAGTTGCCCTTGTAAGTGTTCCTTCTCTTCAGGTAAAGTTGTAAAATTTTCTTAATATTTGGAAATGTTACTATCTGTTTTATATGTAAAAGTAAAGAAGTAATAGTAGTTTGCCTAGACAAAGGTTGCCAAATTCACAGAAGGGAAAGCTGAGAATTGTTATGAATTATTCACTGTTGGATGCCTACAAAAAAGCATTCCCCTCTTGTCTACCCTAGCATAATCGATTATTTGCCTTGTAGTGCATGTGCTGTTGTGAAAACTGGGAAACGTCTAGCTCTTGGCAGTGGCTACATTGGTGTAAGAGTAATCTTACCCCTTTACCTCTTATTGACTAGGGGTTGGTACCTTGCTTAGTTTAGGCTATTGGAAAGAGAGGAAAAGTTTTGGGGTTTCTTATCAAGTGTCTTTCTGAATTTTTCATTAATGGTTTCAGTAGCAGCAACCTCTTTCCCCTTAATTCTATATATGGATACAAAGCCTGGAAATGTGATGATAAAACTGATCACAGGTTGGTAAATGTCTGAGAAGGGGAAGAAGAATATGGGATTACGACTGGAGTCTGGACTTTCAGAATTGGGAATCAATCAATGCCCCTTTAGAAGACTTGGTAGTACAATGCTTATAGTTCGTGGCTGTTAACTAAAAGGTTGGTGATTTGAATCCACTGACGTCTCCATGGGAGAAAGATGTGTCTGTCTGATGCCATACAGATTGCATATATAGAAACACTATGAGGCTGTTCTATTCTGTCCTATAGGGTCAATAGCAATGGATTTTGGTTTAGTTTAAATGGTCCTTTAAGGAAATCTGGTGATGGGAAAAGTTTCAATACTTAACTGCTGACTGAAAACCCAGAAATTTGAACCCACCCAGGGACTCTAAGGGTGAAAGGACAGGTGATTCACGTCCATAAAAACTAACAGCCTAGTGTTGTAGAGTAGACTCTCTAAATATTTTATTGAGATTAATTTATTAAGAAAAAGTAATAATTTTTACATCCAGCTGCAGACGGACTCCAGTCTACACAAATGAGAACCACCAGTAATGAGTTCAGCAAAAAACTCTCACACAGATCTCATTTGTAAAACAAAGAAAGACTGTACAGTTATTTGTTTGGTAATGTTTGGTTGAGGACAAAAGTAGGACAGGTTATTGGTGGGGAACAGGCTTCATTTGAATGATTATGTAGTTTTGAAGAATTACAATAATTGATTTTACAATCCAATTATTCAATTATTGTTCAATTATTGAATTATTCATTTATTGTTCAAGTGTTCAATTATTGACTTTCTCAATAGTAGTTTTGTAGTTTCCAGGTAAGATCATAAACATCACGGGTGAAAAGTTCCGTAGCTTTTTCTAGCTATCTCGAGTGTGTGAAGATTCACTTGGGAGCAAAGTTCCATTTCCCCCAAACAGATTGCTAATAAAAACTCGTCAATGGAGGTTAGAAGGAATAGCTTCAAATCACTTTTGAGCAATTCTCTTCTTACATCTGTTACGAAGCAGAATACCCTTGATCCAGTCTATGCAAAAGCCAGCTGTGTAACAATTCCTATCCTTAGAGTTTATTTCCTTTATATCAGAATTTAGCCAGAGTGGGATATTGAGTTTTAGTTTTATGGTGCTAGCAGTTGATATGTTTAGACAGCAGAGACTTTTCAAGAAGTAGTGTTTTTCAGATTAGCTAATTGGATTAAAGAAATAGAATACAGCAAAAACTGAGCTCAATTTAATCATGCAATTTGAGTCAAAAAATGTGTTAAGAACTTCTCCTTTATTCTAGAATACTCTGGGGGTCCATCCTACTTCATTTTATGGGGTCGCTATGAGTCAGGATCAACTTTTATGCAACTGACAACAGCAACCTCTTTAAGCAATTTTGAATTGTAACTGAAATCAGCTTTACTGCCTGTCACTAGAAGTTAGCAGCACATAAAATGGTTCAACATAGCTTGTCTAACCATTTCATTGTTCCTATTTTGTAAATGCAGTTTGGAAACACTGCAAAAGTGAAAGAGCCAGTTTTCAGGATTCTTTGTAATAAATTCTCAATTCCACATTTTGCTGTCATTGATGAGTGTCTTTCTTAACTGAGAGCTTCAAATTCCATAATGAGAATTCTTGTCTCCTTTGCTCTCACCACAAATTCTAATGCCTGCTGCGCTACCCGTATGCTGAGAGAGTTGGGATAAAAGTGAGCATGAGGGAACAGGATGTCACACTTGTGAGAGTCAATAACTTGTGAAATGGAGCGATGGAGATGGCGCATGATAAAGAAATGAGTAGATGAAGAAAATCAACATTTACCAAGTATCTATATTGGTAAAGTGCTCTGTGAGGAGGTCCGGGCTTTCATGTATATCGAGTGGTAAACTCATTGCCTTGTGTCAGTGCTAACGCATGGGAACTCCATGTGTGTCAGAAGGGAATTGAATTTCTTAGGACTTAAAAATGGCTATAATCTTACCCATTTATATCACCAAACCTTTCTTCTGCCCAATAAGTAAGTGCCTTTGAACCCCCAACCTTTCGGTGGTAGCCAGGGATAAACCACTGGCTCTATTCAAGGACTTTCCCCATTGCTGTTGACTTGATTCTGACTGATAGTAATCCTGTAGGATCAAACAGAACCAACTCTCCTATAGGACCGTAAAGGACAGAAGAGAACTACCCTATAGCAGTACAACTGCCTCCTTAGAGTGTGTGTTATGCAGCCATTGTTGATTCCCTTTTCCATATTATTCTACCACCATTAACATAAGCACAATGCCTCATACGCAAATATTCTTCCTTTAAAAGGGGGGGGGGAAACACCGGTTTATTATAGAAAATCCAGGCTTTTAAGTGGATGGTGAGGTCTCAGAAGCTCCCTGAGCCCCAAATTCATCTTCAGAGTGGAGGAAGACTAAAGTTCTGGTAGATCCCCTCTAGCCTCAGGAGAGGGTCTCAAATAGCTTTACCGTCTGCAAAGAGTTTCTTTTTTTTAACGACTAAAATTTTTGATATAATTTTCACTTATCATATGCTTCCATAGTTAAATAGCTTTAAATAAGAACTGTATATACATAATACTAATTCGTCTTAATGCACCCTTCCCCACCTATATTCATTGTTTATTGTCCAATTCCCAATTCCCAAGCTGCACCATTCTCCCCCACCCCCCACAAACCTATTCGCTACAGACCATCACATCAGTCATTGTCTCTATGCATCCACTCCTTCTGTGCTTCATAAACTAGGAAAACTAACTGAAACAATAAAAAACAAACCAAAATGCAACAGAAAGAAGAAACTAATAACATGCAGATAAAAATAAAGGGTAAGGGCAAGAAGACCATGAATATTTAAAAATTCAGAGAATTTGCTTGTTGTGAAACAGCAAGAAATATTTGAGTCCAGAACAAATTCAAGTTGGGTCAAGAGGACGCTAAACTGAGCCAAGTATCACATTATACCATGGTTTGACTCATTATAAACAAGTTTACAAACAATCTTTGTCTGGTAGTAAAGGTATTTGAGACTCTCTCCTGTAGCTAGAGGGAATCTACCAGAGGCTTAGTCTTCATCCACTCTGAAGATGATTTGGGGGCTCATAGAGTTTCTGAGACCTCACCATCCACTTAAAAGCCTGGATTTTCTATAAGGAAGGGTATTTCCCCCCATTTAAAAGCATACTATCCAAAGACAAGACAGAGTTTTAAAAAGTAGATGGCAAGGCATTGCAGTTGACTACATTTACTTTGTAAGAAATTCATGTTAGTATGTATGGGGAGAGAGAGATGGGGTGGGGGAGAGGAGAGAGAGACAGAGACTCATCGAGAGAGATTGTAGGAAAAGGGGTGATGCAAAATCAAGCCATTGCTCTGTTCCTTCTTAAATTTGAGCTCTTTTAAATCTAACTCTATAGTGTGCATTTAACCAATTACCCCAAATGACATATTTTGAGAATTTGCAAAGTTTCTAGTCCCTGAGGGAACTGATTGAATTACATCAGCAGTCAGGGAGTTGGCTGGTCATTGCATGTGAGATTTTCTGGCTGAAAACTTATCTTCTCCAGAGACATGAAATTGAAAAGGTTTTCATTCAAGGATCTTCTCTGCATCACTCAGAAGGGCAAGGCCCTCTCCTAGCAGACACGCACTGCATTGTCGCCCTCCTGCCTTCTTGAAAGCACTTACTGCCTGACTCTTCTGGTTGTGTAGAGAAAAGCACTTTTCCAGCTTTCATGTCCTGCCATGTGATGCTGAAAGTGCATTAGAAGTTCCAGGGTAAAGATTTCTTTGAGCCGTTCAGATGATTTATCCATTTTTAAAGCTCTTTTCTTTGAGTCTAAAATTTGAAATGAAGATGTCTTAAAATACAAATTCCTTTGCTATCAACCCATAACCAGTCCTGAATGGGACAGCCTCTTATTTTGGTTTAGGCTAGAAGCTGACAAGCATCATGCTTCATTGCTTTCCCATAACTGACTGAGGATCCATGTGGCACCCTCTCTGCAGGATGGTGGCAGGGTTCATACCAAGCTCTTTAGGCATATTTTGCTATACACACTCACTGCCTTGGACCAGTGGTTCACTGTGGGGAAGTTTGAGGCTATAGAGAGAGACAAAGGTATGATAATGTAGTTGTTTAAAAAACCCCGCAGCAGAGAGGACAATAGGGCTGGCCCCACTATGAAAACACAACGTCCCTTAATGAACCATTATGCTCAGGGGGACAACCCTGAAGACACAGAGTAGGAAGTGTGCCCAGTCTGACCCCATCACATTGGGGTGAAACATTAAGGGCATGCAACAGAGCAACAAGGTGAGCAAAGTGATGAATCCCCCGGAAATATAAAAAATAGACCGTGGGGACAGAGCATGGCACCCTAACAGACTTGACTGGAAAACACTCATAAAGGTCAGAAAGCAGACCTTGAACTATTCATAGGCTTTTCCAGTTTTGTCAGTGACTTTCTTTTTGCTGTTTTTATTTTGTTGTTGTTGTTTTGTTGGTTTTGAATTCCTTTGTTGTTTTGTTTGGCTTTGCCTGGCTTTTGTGCTCATTGCTGTCTCTGCAGTGGAGCCAGAAACATGGGAAATTCAGGACCAGGGCTGAGAGTGGTGATGTCAGGAGGGTGGAGGGAAGGTGGAGTAGAAAGGGGGAACTTATTGTAGGGATCTACATATGCCCTCCTCTCTGGGGTATGGACAATGGGGAAGTGAATGAAGGGGCACATCAGAGAGTGTATGATGACAAAACAATCATACAGACCTTCATGCATGTAAATCAATTTATATATTGCAATAGGGTAATATATCTATCTACTTATATCTATATGTTAATAATTAAGGTAACAGATGGACATTGGTCCTCCACTCAAGTACTCCCTCAACACAAGCACACTTTATTCTAGTAATCTGGCATTTTGTGATGCTCACCTTCCTGACATGATCACTGAAGACAAAGTGGATGCATAAGCAACTATGGTAAAGAAAACTTATGGTGCCTGGCTATCAAAACATATGATATCTGGGATTTTAAAGGCTTGAAGATAAACAAGCCACCAGGTAGCCAAGAAGCAACAAAGCATGAAAGCATGAAAGAAGCACACCAGCCTATGTGATTATGAGGTGTCGATGGAATCAGGTATCAGACATCCAAGACCCATAACAAAATCATACCCAATGTGAATAGGGGTGTGACATGATTTGGAATGGAGAACCCAAAGTCCATCTCTAGACAATTGGACCTCCCTTCACAAAAAGGAATAGATGAACCAGGGTGCAGTATAGAACCAATGAAGCACACAACTTTCCTCTAGTGCTTTAATGCTTACTTCCCCCACCATCATGATCTCAATTCTACCTTAAAAAATTTGATTAGATTAGAACATGCACACTGCTACAGATAATAGCCTGAAGCACAGGAAATCCAGAACAGATAAACCCGTCAGGGTCAACAATGAGACTAGAGATACCAGAAGGATGGGGGGAAGGTGGAGGGAGAAAGAGGGGATTGATTATAAAAATCAATATATATCCCTGTCCCCGGGGATAGGCAACAGAAAATTGGGTGAAAGGCTACAGAAGATGATGCAAGGTATGGAACTAATAAGCTATAACTTATTAAGCGTTCATGATGGTGGGTGGGCAGGGGACGAAGGGGGAAAATGAGGATCTGATATCAAGGACTCAAGTAGAAAGAAAACGCTTTGAAAAAGATGCTGGCAGCATAGACCCAAATGTGCCTGACACAATGGATGAATGTTTGGATTGTGATAAGAGATGTAAGATTCCCACCCCCCAATAAAAGTATTTAGTTTGAAAAAAAGCTGCTAGACTTGGTTATGTTGAAATTCATTTCCAACTGCCGGAACTGCAAGGTACCTGATGAGAAAGCCTTTAAAAGTCTTTGAAAGTACAACGATGAACTTTCTGAATGTCTTCCTATGACATGATAGAAATAATTTATGCAGCATGATAATTGCAATGAAATTTTAACAAGACAGAACCCAAGCCAGAGTAGTAACATTAATACTAAAAGAAAATGACTAAGTTTAACTTCTAAATGGAAAAGGAAAGCACGTGACTAAAGAAGATGCATTTTAATAAGCTATATAATCCTTTAGGAGCTGATGGCACAGTGGTTAAGGGATCCACTGCCAAGTGCTAAGTTGGCTATTGAAACCCACCTGCAACACGTACTCTTTTAGTAAAATGCAATTTATTTCTGCAAATTTAATAGCACTGTTTCCTCCTATTTTGGGGAAATAAAGTAAATTTCCAGAAACCGAGATTTTCTTTTTTTTTTTTAAGTAGTTTTTGAAAAGATTTACTTTTAGACCACTTGATTGGATGGCTTTCTCCTCAGATTGCTGAGACAGACTGCTAGCTGCTGCCTGACACTCTCAATGACCCAGATCACACTTGATAGCAAACGACTCTTCAGCGAGGTGCTTGGAATCTAGTGGGATGTTGAAGGTGAGGCTACCTGTCCTAACATGAGGTGATCACTGCTGTTCTGTTTGCAGGGGTCTGAGTTGTTGGCTGTTTTCCTTCCCTTATTTTCTCATCCCCTCTCCCCCTTTCTTACATGTTTTGCATTTAGCTTCTAAACTGAACATTAGAGGCTTGAGCTCACCTTGCTGGTTCATAAAAGAAAGAGCTAGCATTTTGCTTCGGTTAAGATTACAACCAAGAAAACTTGACAGAGCCATCCGATTCTTTCATGCATGCGGTTGTCATGAGCTGGAATAAACAGCCAGCAGTGATGCTTTTGTTTTGCATTTTTATATTATTCACTGACCAATTTCATTCTTACTCCATTAGAGATCTCCGTTTCAAAAGATTAGAAGTATGTGTAAAGAATAGATGGTGATTTGTCAATATTAGGAATGTGATGATCTCAGAATCAGTTTTGGAAAAAAAACCTGTATGAACTCCAGTGTGTGTGTGTGTGTGTGTGTGTGTGTGTGTGTGTTTTAAAAATTTTCTATTTAATTTTTTACTTTATACTTATGTAATACATGACTAAACTTGAGAGATATAGTATATTATTACAATATATGTCCTGGAGCTTGATTGCTAATGTTTACATTTCTTACCTGTTGATTAGGTACATGAACTTGGCCAAATTACTTAACTCCCTGAACCTCCAGTTTTATCACCTGTGAAAAAGGTGGTTTCAATAAGCTAACGCCTCTAAAGTAGCTAGAGGAAAAAATGCCAGACAAACCCACTGTCATGCATTGATTCTAACTCAACTCTGCGGGACAGAATAAAACTACTCCCTCGGACTTCAAAGGCTGTCAATCTTGACAGAAGCAGATTGCCTTATCCTTCTTTGGTGGAGCAGCTGGTGATTTCAGTCCATTGATCTCCCCGTTAGTAGCCCAAGGCTTATTTAACTCACAGCCTCACCAGAGCTTCTTGCATTTAGAAGTGTGCCTCATAGATATTAAGTTTTTAATAAGAATGAAATGTGATGCACACAAATGACCAAAATGACTGGGAAAGTTTTAAAATGTTGATCTTTCTGCTTTTTTTTAAATTCAACTCATGATTTTTTTTTCTTACAGGGTAAATACATATGTAACAAGTTGTGAGCCATTTCCAACATTTTCATGTGCACAATTCAGTGACCATAGTTCCTATTAGTACTATGGTCTGTTGGGTAAGCATTGAACCACACACTGGAAGCTCAGCAGCTCAAAGTAAGCAGCCCCTCTGGGGGAGAAAGACGAGGGTATCTGCTTCCCTAAACAAGGATAGCCTCACCAACCTTTTGTAAGATTGCTATGAGTTGGAATTTACCTAAAAGTTATAATATGCTTTGCTAATATTACTACCGGACTTGTCTGGTAGATCTGGGAGCATGGTAGTGGGTGGGAGGAAACCTTTGAGAATTAGAGGAAAGTTGCATATTTCATTGTTACTACACTGTACCTTGACTGGCTCATCTCTTCCCTGCAACCCTTCTGTAAGAGGATGTCGCTTCACCTATTGATGGGCTTTGGATCCCCAATATGTACTCCCCCCTATTTATAATGATATAATTTTAGTTCTTTGATGCCTGACATCAGATCTGTTCAACACCTCGTGGTCACACAGGCTGGCGTGCTTTTTTCATGTGAGCTTTGTTGTTTCTGAGCTAGATGGCCTCTTGTTTACTCATGCCTTTAAGAGCCCAGATGCTATATCTTTGAATAGCCGGCACCATCAACCTACTTCACCACATTTGCCTATGCACACATTTGTCATTAGCGATCATATCAGGAAGGTGAGCATGCAATGTTATGCTTTTTAGTTCTTGAAGCCTGATAACTGATCCCTTTGACATCTCATGGTCCCACAAGCTGGTGTGCTTCATACAAGTGGGCTTTGTTGCTTCTGAGCTAGATGACCGCTTGTTAACTCAAGTCTTTAAGACCCCAGATGCTGCATCTTTTGATAGCCAGGCACCATCAGCTTTTTTCACCACCTTTGCTTATGCACACATTTGTCTTCAGTGATCATGTCAGGAAGGTGAGCAACATGGAATGCCAATTTAATAGAACAAAGTGTTCTTGCACTGAGGAAGTACTTGAGTGGAGGTCCAATGCCCATCTGCTGTCCTACTACTGAGTCTATAAATATATGCTCATTGATATATTTCCCCATTATCACATATAAATATATGCACCTCTGTTAATGCCTATATTGAAACCTCAGATCTACCAGACAAGTCCGGCTAGAACAGGGCATGAACACTGCAGTTGGAAACATGGGAAATTTAGGATAGATGTTCCCTCAGGACTAGTGATGGAAGTGGTGATACTGGGAGGGTGGAGGAGGGATGCTGGAGTAGAAAGGGAGAACCAATTTCAGGGATCTACATGTAACCTCCTCTCTGGGGCATGGCCAACAGGGAAGTGAGTAAAGGGACACATTGGACAGTGTACGATATTGCAAAAGCATTAGCAACTTGCAAATTATTAAGGGTTCATGGGGGAAAAGGGAGAGGGGAAGGGAAATATGGGGAGCTGGTACTGGGGCCAATGTGGAGGGAGGATGTTTTGAGAGTGATGATGACAGCAAGTGTGCAAATATGGCCTGCAAACAATTGATGTATGTATGGATTGTGAGGGGAGGTGTATGAGTACCCAATAAAATGATTCATTTAAAAAAAAGGGAAGGGGAAAGAGGAACTTATACCAAGGGCTCAAGTGGAAAATGTTTGGAAATGGATGTGGCAATGTGTATGCAGGTGTGCTTGATACAGATGATGTATGGAATGTTATAATAGATGTAAGAACCCCCACTAACATTATTTTAAAAAAAGATTACTACCAAGGGGTGCCATGAAATCGTTCTACTCAGCAACACGCAGTGTTTTCTATAAGATGGAGCCAACTTGATAGCACTGACAACAGTTATTTACCATATTTTCTAGCACTTACTTTGTGTAATAGAATAGTGTGTGGAAGGTCATATCTAGAAGCGTTTCATTTCTCTGAAGAGTTTCCTTAAAACTGGTGTGGCTAATAATCTTGGTTTGAAGTCACATTTGGTATGGACTGGCTTTGTCATGTTAATGAAACAGAATGGACACATTTTTAGTTTCTCTCTTTTGAGGTTTCAAGGAGCAGGCTAGGAAGCAGGCATCAAAGAAGATCGATGCCAACCCACATGGTGATCTTCAAGGAGCTAGGAAAGAAGCTAGAATGTTGGTGGTCTAAATTCAGACTTCTGGCTTCCTAAACTTTGAGAGTATAAAATTCTGTTTATTAAAGTCCCCACTTGTGATTTTTCTGTTCTGTGAGAACCGGATAACTATGACAGCCACCTAGTCACTGAAGGAGTAGTGAAATTGTGGAGGCAGCTTTGGAACTGTGTAATGAGTAGAGGCTGGAAGAATGTCAAGTCCTCTTATCTTTCAGCAAACAAGATGTGTGATCTGAATAAAGCAGGCTATTAAGGCATCTGTCTCCAACACGGATGCTGTGCCCTGCTTCATACAGTCCAACTTCTTGAACTATTTGCTCAGTATATAGATTGAATAAGTATTCCCAAAGGGTGTAGCCCTGATGCACATTTTCCCTGAATTTAAGCACACACAAGCCCCTTATAGTTTTCCAACTACTGCCTCTTGGTCTATGTAAAGGTATTCCACATAAGCACAGTAAGCGTTCTAGAATCCCATTCTTCCAAATGTTATGCATGATTTGTTATAATCTACATAATTGGATGCTTTTATGTAGTCATTGAAACACAGGTAAATACCTCTCAAGACTTTCTGACACCAGCAGTGATATCCCTCAATCTTTGTTCTATTCCGAATGCAGCTTGAATTTCTGGTGGCTCCCTTAGTTCTGCTGCAACCATTTTTTAATTACCTTAAGAAAAAATTTACTTTTTGTGATATTAATGATATTGTTTTAAGCTTCCACAATTTACCATATCACTTATGTATTGTTGTGTCTAAAAATTTACATATAACATTACTATGCATAATCTTATTTCATAAAAAGGAGCAAAGAGCAAGAATTTTCTGGAGAGGTTTAGTTATTTTTGATTTAGTTGTTTTAGTAGAAGAAGATTAGCACAAATATTTAATTGAAGGGATTTTGGGTGATTATTCTAAGAGGTTCTTGTTGAAAGCAGGCAGATTTATGTACTCTAAATAATGTTTCAACCAAAAGGCTACACTTAGTTTGTTCCTTAATGAGATTATGATTTCTTACAAAGCCATTATCTGGTTGGTACTATTTTTCATCTGGCAATGGTCAATACTATTTTTCTTCTTTGAGTCATGATTAATAAAATGAGCATTTGAAAAAGAGAGATGTGAATCAAACATTAAACTGTAATGGACCATGTTAATTACAGGAGTAGTTAATTAACTGAATCTTGAACAGAATCCAAATATTAATGTGGTCATTTACTACTTTTGAGTCAATTCAGCTTCTTCCTCCCAAATAAATGAGCTGACTTGAATCAGAACCAAGTGTATATATTTTTTCTAAATTGCTGGACTGGGAATGTGAAATGTCAGCATGGCCCCTAACAAACTATTTTTTTGAGCCCAACTATTTTGTTTTAGTTTGAATTCATGATAAAAAGAGAATATGTCTCAGTTTGTTTTCATCTCAATGTTTATTTTATTTTTTAATTGGCAGCAAACATATGATCTCTTTTTATTTTCCAGAAGCTTTGGCCACCATAATTAGTCATGCCATAATTGTCTCTCAGAATTCTAAGTAATATTACCAAAAAATTAGCAAATAGTTCACCACTATATGTGTAAAAGCACAAGAATGAATAATTGGAGATTCATGAAACGGAAGAATCAAGTGAAAGTGTCTTTAAGAATAATTGACCCATTTCCAAATATTTTTCTTTTTTAAAGAAAACAATGCATTCACTTTGACTTGTTGGTGTTCTCATTGCAGTACTGAGATCTAGTTTTTAAAAACTAGACCTCAAAAATAAATATAATTTGTATCTAAAACCACCAACTGACCCTTGTAAGAGAGACAAAGTTTTCTACTCCTGTAGAGAATTACAATCTCAGAAACACATAGGGGCAGATGTGTTATGTCAGGGTGTCTACAGAAACAAATCCAGAGATACTTGTGTTTAAGAAAGAGTTTTGTATCAAAAAGGTATTATATATCAAGTAGGCACCCAAGCCCAGCCCAACTCAAGTCCATAAGTCTGGTGCTAGTCCATAAGTACATCTTCTGACTATTCACAAAGCTACAGTCTGGTGATGCATAAAAGGGGAGCAGGAAGCAGGATGATCCCATGCCAGTGGGGGCAGAGTCATGCGGATACAGTGGAAACATGGCAGGGTGCCAATAGTTCTTAAGGTTGGCAGTCTGCATGAGCTACCCCTTGAGATAAACACAGAGTCCCAGCGGGCAGGAAGACAAAGTGACAGAAAGAGAGATCATCTCTGTTTGTCTTGCTCTTCAGGCTTATGACATCAAGGAGGCATCATCAGGCTGTGACTTCATTGACAGATTTGGCTCCATCCCTAGTGAGGAGTGTCTAGTTGGCCTAATTCTGAACTATCACAACATATATGTGAGCCACATACCATTAGTGTAAAGAATGATCACTGTAACTATGATGTATATTTTCAGTTCGTTTTAGAAAAGAATCATAATAAAACAGGAGCAAGATTTGTTCAGTTCTCAAATGAAGAATCAAGAGAATGAAGAAGAAATAAATTTCAAGGGATTAACCAGAGGGAAAAATCTAAATACTTCTGGGCTCTGAAGAATGAGAACTAAGATGGAAAGATTTAATAAAAAATCTGTAAGACTTCTCTCAAACGCAGTAACACAGGGGTGAGCAAACTATTGCTATGGGCCTAATTTGACCCACCATCTGTTTTTGTTAACAATGAACCATTCATTTGGGTTTTGTCTATGGATATTTTAACACTGTCATCATAAAGTTGAGTAGTTGCAGCAAAGGCAATCTGTATTACAAATATTTACTACCTGTCCTACAGAAAAAGCTTACCTGCTTTACAGATGGTGGGTGGAGGACCATAGCTCATATCACCTTAAATTTTACTAAATTTTGAAAGGAACATTTAATGTTAAGAATTGGGATTTGGGAATGGATCTGTCAATACCATAACGAATATGCTGTGGCTGAGATTTAAATGTGGAGGAACTTTCCCTTTGTACCATTTGTATCTATAAACAGTAAGAGTCAAACTTTTTGCTTTCATAAGGAATAAAGATTGCTCATTATTCTAACCCATTTCTGCCTACATTGATATTTTCAAGGAATAACTACTGAAGGGTGAGAATTGATGCTATGATTTATATTAAATTCATTCATGTTCACTTGAAAACTAAAATGTGACAGATGTACAGTCTTTGAGATGTTTGCTTTTTTATTTAATTTTCTATGTATTGAAAAAGCTTATATTTAGCATTAGCCAGTTGGTCTCAGTTTAGATGATTCTGATTTTGTTGGCATCCTAAAGTGGCATAGTTAGGAGCCAATGGAACATAGGCCTTTTTCTGGACCTGATCAAGGGGTGAACTTGGGCAACATCAATATCATAGAGCTTCTTCACAGCATGTTTGATCTGGTGCTTATTGGTCTTGACATCCACAATGAACACAAATGTGTGGTTATGTTTGATTTTCATGAAGGACTCCGTGGTCAAGAGGAAGTTGAAGATGACATGGTGGTCCAGCTGATTTCTCCGTGGGTATTTTGGCTGCTTCAGGGTTTGGGACTGTAGGAAGGTGGGTGAAGCGTGGACCTTCTTTTTCTTTTTTTAGGTGTGGACCCCTTTCAGCACAGCCTTCTTGGCCTTTAACACCTTTGGCTTCCGTTTTGGCGAGGCAGGGCTATCTTTGATTTTCCATGTCATCTTTGTAAAAAGCTTTATTTTTCCAGAGTACTGTGTCCCAGGCTTTTAATCTCAGAGCACAAACTCTGTTTTGCCATTAAGTGATCCTCAACAGAGTGTCTGTGTCTGGTAGCTGTTAATGGATCTACCTCTACTTTCTTCTGAGAGTGGACGTTTTCAGAAACATGCCAAGCAATAGAATCTTAAAATTCCACTGCTATTGAGTGGATTCCGACTCATAGAACCCCCCCTCCCACAGCCTAACATAAAACAGAACACTGCGCATTTGGTTTGCAAGCCTATAAATCTTCACAGGAACAGAAACCTCATCTCTATCCCATTGAGCAGCTTGTAGGTTTGAACTACTGATTTTTTGTTAACCCATTATACCATCAGGAAATCCTACAAATATCTTAGAGAGCAGAGAGAATCATCTTTGTCCTGCAGAGTGGTTGGAGGGTATGAACTCTTGGCCTTTCGGTTAGCAGCCCAAACACCACAGAGCACAACGGGTCCAGTCCTTAGTAAATCCACTCTGCTAATTGTTTGTTCTGGTAAATAATCCCATTCAAGTCAAATATCTAAAATATCTGAGTTTTACAACTCACAAAAGGGAACATGTCTCCTCCAAATTCCCTAAGGAAGCCGAAGACTGCTGGGTGATATTGTCGATGGAAGTTTGCCAAGAAACATTGTGTGGTGAAGGGGAAGAGCCCCAGCGTGGAAATCCAAGAAAGGGGATCGCAGGCTTTTCCTAACTGGCAGTATGTCTGGACAAGTCACAAGCTTTCCTGGACTTCTGTTTCCTCCCTGACACAATGAAGAACTAGGTATCCGTTTTTCAAGGTCCTTTCACCTGTGTTGCGTAGACTCACATTGATACGACTTCTCATTTGCTTATTGCGCTGAGCTCCCTTTCCTTAGCTACAAGTGACATGCTCTTAGAATTTTGCTTTAACTGTACTATGTCAATTTAGTTCCTCCCTTAAACATGTGCTGCCATACCTGGTCAATGAAGGCAGCTGACTTCTCCCTGTTTTCTCACATCCCTTATTAGAAATCTTGAGACTCTAGGGGATTTTATTTTTTCTTTCTCTGTGTTTTCAGTTCCAATTAGGAAAAATTTTCAGAGTTCTAGCCTCTTCAAATTGTTAAGTATTATTGTGTAAGACACATCTGGGCTTATTCAGCTCAATGGTGTAGTAAATTCATAGCCACAGCTATCAAATCAATTCTGGCTTCTGGTGGCCCAACAGGACAGAGTTAATTGCTTCTGCAGGTTTCTGAAACTGTAAATCTTCGTGGGAGTAGAAAACCTCATTTTTTCCCCAATGAGTGACTGATGGGTTTGAACTGCTGACTTGGTGGTTAGAAGACTAACACCCCAGGACTCCTAGTGATGTGGTAGGGTTCAGTTCATCTTTGTCAACTTACCTTGTGTGGTAGTTACATAATCTCATGTCAGCTTGAGGATATGAAGAGTGAAGGGGTGGAGTCTAGCCTGTCAGTCAGATCCTTGTGGGTGTGGCCTCATTATGAGGTGACTAGGAACTTCCTCTTTTCCTCCCTGAGACACATTCTCTCCCTGCCACATATTTCTGTTGACAAGTCACAGGGAGCCACACTGATAGCATCAGAGTCCTGGAGATGCTTCTCCTGCTATCGTAGCCACAAGACTCCTCAGCCACCAGCCTAATCTTCCTGCATTCAGCATCATTGCATGTGCAGTGTGAATCTGAAGAGTAATTTAGATTTGTAATGGACATATGGGCTAATATCAGATTTGTGGACTTAATTTGTACTGGGCTGGCATGTTTTCTTAATGTACAATCGCACTTTTATATAATGCTCTTTCTTACACACGTATGAGTTTTTCTGGATTTGTTTCTCTGGTCAACTCAGAATAATTCAGCTTAGTGATAGTGATTGAGTTTGGTTGGTTATTGTTATTCTGGGAAATAACAACCCTTTCAATTAATTGACACTCTACTATGGTTTTTTTTCTCATCCTTAAGTCTCAGTCCTCCTGAGCACCTTCAATGAATGTAGAATAACTGGAGTGCTATGTTTTTACACCTTGTTGTTAATAACAATCTATAATTAAATTTACATATGTTAACAAGCTCAACTGCTATGCAAAATGCTGAATGTTTGAAGAGAGGCCTGGTGACCTACTACTAAATATCAGACATTGAAAAACTTAAGGAACATAGTTTTATTCTGTCACACATAGGGGTCATTGTACATCAGATTTGAGTCCACAGCAACTGGATTGGTTGCTATTTAAATTGCCACATACTGGTTGTTTCAAACAACAGAAGTCTATTTTCTCACAGTTCTGGAGGGTAAAAGTGAGTTCACATGTTTAGCAGTTTTTTGCCCTTCCCAAGGACTCTAATTTATTTCTAGTTTATTTTATTCCAGCTTCTTCTGGAACCTATTTATCCTTGGTTTGTAGTAGTCAATACTAATTTCTGCATATTTCTTCACATGGCCACCTTCTGTTATATCTCTCTGCATTTTTTTCCTATTTCTTTTGTGGGTATCACTGCTCTGGTGGGAGTAGGAGGCCTAGCCTTGTTCCTGCAGAGCTGCTGCTGGATTTGAACCACCAGTCCTGTGGGCCACAGTCTCGCATACAACCACTATGCCACTGGGGCTCAGCCCATCTTTTCCTATTTTTTTTAAGTAAGGACACTACACTACTACATTTTTGGATTAAGTTTCAGTAATTGTGACTATAATTTCTGAGTACTGAAGGCTGTTGTTTTTTGTTGTTTTCTTTTTTTCAGAAAAGTCTGTACCTACATTATAAACATTGCAAGTCAAATTTTTCTAAGGCAAATAAAAAGGACACTAGTTTTATTGGGTTAGGGATAATAATGCTCTAATATGACCTCATATTAACAGGAATTATATCAGTGTCCTACTTTCCTAGAATATGATAGCAAATACCACAAACAGGGTGGCTTATAAGAACAAAAATGTATTATATTAAGTTATGAAGATTAGAAATCCAAATTCAGAGTGACCCAAATAGAAATCCAATCCTATTTGATGATGGTGGCTCTTTCTGAGAGCTCTGTGACAGAAACAGTTCCATGCCTCTCTCTGACTTTCAGGGGCCCCAAAGGATCTTTGGTATTCTTGGCTAGCAGCTGCATTTGTTCTGCTATCACATTATCCCTCCAACTCTGTGTTTGTTCTCTTCTTTCCTAGGAAATCACTTGAATATGATTAGGACTCACTTTGTTTCATCTTAAAAACCTTATTTTCAAACAAATCATATTCAGAAGTACTAGGCTGAGGACTTCACCATCTCTTTTGGAGAGATACAAGCCAATATATACCACCATGAACATTTAAAGAAAACTCACCGCCATTGAGTCAATATTGATTCATAGTGACCTTTTTGTGGGTTTCTGAGACTATCACTGTTTACAGGAGTAGAAAGACCTGTCTTTCTCTCACAGCACGTCTGGTGGTTTTGAACTGCAGACCATGCAGATTGTAGCTCAGTGAATAACTACTAAATCACCAGGGCTCCTCACATGGGTAGATATTTGTGAATTGATTCCCTATCTCACCAGTAGGTAAGCTCCCGGGGAAATTCAGTTGTCTTGTTGATAGCTCCTTCTCTATGGTGCCCGGTACAGTTTCTCCAGCTAGCGTATACCAGATAAACACTCGTATTTGTTGAATGATTGAATAATCATATCTTAAAATGTACAAGCTTTGCAATATTTTGTGATAGTTGTTTAGGTTCAGCTAACACTTTCATGGGTGTCAATTTATAATCCAGGGTTTATAATTCAAGCTAATAAAAATGAGCACAAACAACAACAAAACAAAACAATTAACATACAAAAACCTGTTAATCACAATATTTTAGCTGTTATTTATAGAAAGTCTGTATTATTTTATACAATAAATACATACAAATAGGAGTATATATATATATACACACACAAATAAGGAGAAGCATGTCATGCTATATCCTCTCATCTACAACTAAGAGAACGCTCTATTAAAAGCAATTTTTAAAATGGGGGTTTTATTTTTCTCACCAAATAGAAAGTTAAGAAATATACCATTGACCACAACTAGGGAAATCTAGAAGAATAAATATAAACACAGAAGAATACAATTAATCTGAATGCCCATGTGCCCTCTTGAATTCTTATTGCTCTGCAAGGTCTATATGAAGGGTACTCACCCATCCCACACTGGAATTGAGCTGCGTGGACTGGAGCTTTCCTAGTACACCTGCTTCCTACGAGGTGAGCCTCGAACAATGAGCCTTGAGTTAATGCACCCAAGTTAATGCATCATCTGGGAAGGTTCACTGGCCACAGTGAATTTTTTTGTAAAAACAGTTTTGCTTGAACCTTTTGTGTGTGTGTGTGTGTGTGTGTGTGTGTGTGTGTGTTGGTCAATTTAAGAGAGCAGTGTGTGGCTCTGAATTTTTGTTTCCTGCTCAGGAAAAAATGCCACAGAAACTGTTGTGATTTTGAACATAATTTACAAGGAGAGTACTATGGGGAAAACTCAAGTGGAGAAATGTTTTTCTCATTTCAAAAAAGGTGAACTGTCGATTGGTGACAAGACCTCTTCCTGGACATCCATCATCTTCCTGAACAGATGAAAATGTCGACTCATAATGCATTTGGATTAACAGCTCAGACTGTTAATCAAGTTTCCTGTTTAGGGGTTCTGAAAAGATAGTGTCACACTGTGTGACAAAAAAAAACCCTGATTGTGGCAGTCCGGGGACTGTCTTTGTCACCACAACAATGCACCTGCTCATTAGTTTTGAGCAAAAAACACCAAGCCTATCCTTCCCACACAGACTCACCTGACCTTACTTTCTATGACTTCTTTTTGTTTTCACACATGAAGAGGGACATGAAAGGACAGCAATTTGATGACATATAAGAGATAAAGGAAAAAGAGGGAGGTGTGGCCAGCCATCCAAACATGAGTTTGAAAAACATTTCCAAGAATGGAATTGCAGATTGGACAAATGCAGTAAGTGTAATGAAGAGTACTTTGAAGATGATAAAGTCATTTTGTAATATTAAAACATTTTAAATACATAGCTTTGAAAAAAATCCTTTTTTTGGGGGGGTATCCCCTCATCTTCTTTGCTTTTGTTTCTAATGTAGAATGGTGGAAACTTCAGACCAGGTTCCTAGCTACAGCTCTGCCAAGGTTTACTTCATTTTGAACTTGAAGTGTCTCCAGAAAAATCTTCTGAGAATGGGCAAATTGCTAATGTTTTCTAAATTTCTTAACTCTGGAGTAACTGTATTGAACTGAAATCCTGGTCCCTGATTCCATAACCTACATAATTAGGTTTTGCATTCAGCATTAACATGACTACAAAATAATCACATTCAACAAGCTGAAAGAGATTTATTGCCTTATATGCACTGATATTTACTTGCCACACATGACATTTGGAAACATTTTTTATTCATATTCCTGAAAATAAGCACATTTATTATAGGAGATCAAGACCTATAGCCTGCAATTGTTTTGAGATGTAGAAAGGCAAGCCATATAATTTTTCAGTATTATAATTGAGAAATAGCGCTCTCTCAAGGGTTTTAGAAAGATCTATTTATATAAAAAAATCCAAAGTAATTTACTATTTAGGAAATGGCACTAATTGGGCATATTTTAAGAGTCAAAAGGATGTTACTAAGTTATGCATATTTTTAAAACCAAGAAGCATCTTGTGAGGTGAGAACATAACTTCTTAATGAGAAATTTAAGCAATCTGCTGTTACACGCTGTTAAGTTTGATTCAACTCGTGATGGAAGACAGAACAAAATGCTGACTGGTCCTCCACTGTCCTCACAAACCTTACTATGTTTGAATTTATAGTTGCAGCTACAATGTCAGTCCATCTTATCAAGAGCCTCCCTTTTCTTGTTTTGTTTGCTATTTACTTTACCAAATGATATCATATTCCAGAGATAAGTCTCTTTTGATAGTTAAAGGATGTGAATTGATAATGAGCATTCTTCCAACTCTGATTATTGAATCCTCTGACCACCCATGATATATTCAATATTCTTCACCAAAATCATAATTCAAATCACAATTCTTTATTTTTTCTTCCTCATGCAGGACCACTTGAAATTAGCAACATCATTCATCCCATCTTCTCTGAGTCTCGCTTGAATTTCTAGCATTTCCCTGCTTATATGTATATGGCAAATAATTCTGAAATATTACTTTTAGAAAAATTTACTTGCATGTAATATTAATGCTATTGTTTGATGTCTTCTGCATTCCATTGCATCACCTATCTTTGGAATGCGTTTGTAAAGAAATCTCTTCCAGGGCATTGACAGGTAGTTGTCATTCAAATTTCTTAGAGTAGAGGAGTCATTGCTTCCAGTGTGGTTTGCCTTTGCCGAAGAATCTCAGTATTCCATCAGTTCCTGGAGTCTTGTATTTCCTTAATTCCCTTAATGCAATTTGAGCTTCTTTCTCTAACATTCTTGATTCTATGTTACCTATGGAAAGTTTTAAAGTCAACCAATTCTTTTTGGTGCAGTGATTCTGTATCCTTCTTCCTTTGTCTTTTGATACATCCTGCACCAATCAATATTTCTTCATAGACTCCTTCAATATTGTAACCTCATGCTTAAATTTTTTCTTTAGTTTTTTATCTTGAAAAATTCTGCGTGTCCTTCCATTGGGGTGTCCTTACTTCATTTGTTTGCGCATTTTATTATAATTCTTTTCCTTGTGGAGCTGCCTTGACATTTTGCATACATAGCATTGTATGCATACATAGTGGTCTCTCTGTGTAGCACATCACTGTCCAGTTCTGTGCCATGTTCACCATTGTTGTTATGTTTGAGCCACTGTGTTAATCCATATTGTTGAAGGTCTTTCTTTTTTGCTGCCCCTATGCTTTATCAAACATGATGTCCTTCTCTAGAGATGTCTTACCAGATAAAGTGTCCAAAGTAAGTGA
>PVJH01032903.1:0-22136 GCA_004026705.1 Nesogale talazaci | reverse complement strand
AAAAAATTATCATTCCTCTCTTACTCTTTTTAAATTTTTTCCTCTCTTACCCTTTTGTATTACTCATAATTTGTACCTGTCTTTGTGAATAAAATTCTACTAGTACATATGAATTCCCTTCTCTGCTGTCTGCTATTGTTTTCTTATGCCTTCAGCAGGGTTGAGTAGTTGTCTCCAGCACTATATGAGCAATGGAATTATAAATTATGTCAATTTAGTAACAATAAAAACGAAGGACATTGTATGTTGAAAGAGAGTTGTCATTAAAAAGAAAAAAGACCAAGATCTGAACTAAACTGTAGTAGTTGTCTTGGGTGACATTTAAACTCTGTAAAGGGAAGCCTGAAACATTTAATAAATAGTTAAAAGTCTCTTGTGTCAAAGTGAGTAGTTTCTCCTAGGAGCACAGACTTAAAATAATACTTGTTTGATTTCAGTTCATTCCATTAAGACGTAAATAATAAACAAAAGTAAATTTCCTTCTCTTTCCTTGATGGTGGCTAGTGTAGCCCTGCCCAGATGCATCCAGAACCGCCTCTCCTTACTCTCAGCAGAACAAACTAACTGAAAGAAAAGGGGGAGATTCATAACATCTACACCTACCAGTCACCAGCCAAACAAGTCTGAAATTATGTTCAGAACCACCTCTCTTTTCTTTGTGTAAGCATGAAGTCTTCAAATTTAAGAGGAAGAACATGAAAATATGTAGCTGAAATACTAATAAAAACCTTTTGCAGGAAGGGAATATGATGGGCATTACACATAGTAAACTGCAGATTGTCCTCTGACTTTATTTTCACGAACTTTGTCAATAAAAGTCTACAGAAGTTAGTTTATTATTAGTCCCAAAGGGAGTCTGTGATACATAACACAATGTGCTGATATGTATGGTCATGTAAGACATGTTAATCTACCCACAAAAATTTATGAGTAATGCAAAAGTGTAAAAAGAATTATAATTTAATTTTTATTTTTTAATTGTAATTTTTACAACATCAACATGAGAGTCACACTAGACACAGAGATGAGTACTATAAAGTAAAATATGAAACTCAAACTAGGTATGACTATCCTAACAAATATCAAAGAAAATGTCATTACATGTGTTATAAATTAATATGATAAACAAGGTCACAAAGGAGATGACCTAATAAAAAGTGAAACAAAGTGAGGATTTATTTTTTGAATAGATTTATAATATAAAAAGAAAGAACACTTCTAGAAAATAATGTAAATGTGTTCAAGGAAAACAAAAAAAATACACAGACAAGAAGATAATGGGGCATAATGCAGCTCAGATCCCATTCTGTAACTGGCATTCAGGAATCACACTGATGTTTCCCTGTATCCATTCACAGTGCTGCATGGCAATGGCCTGGGCAGCAATGGAGCTCAGTATAAAATAAATTTAACTATTAAAGAGGACTTGTGTACTCGAGACATCAGTGTAGGTACATAGTCTGTGCTCTTGCCACTCCAGAGTATACGGACTCATAGCTGATTTAAGAGGATCTAGAGACAGAACAGGTGAGGAATAATGTCAGTGAGTTTTACAAATCCTGGTCCAATCCCTGTAGACAGAGAGGCAGGTGTTCAGATAAAGCATTCTAAAAAGCTTCATCTTTCAATCCCTGAATGATTCAACTATGAGGGCTGCCCCTAAGAAGAAGAAAGCAACATATCCTTGGGAGTGTGGCCCATGATTCCCAGGTGTATTATCCAGAGTGAGTTAGACCTACATTTAAATAAATTCCTCATGAGACTCTATCTGAGGGATTATGTGGAGATGTCATGTGAGTGGGATCTGTGTAATAAAGTGAGAAGGGGTTCATTTGGGATAAGAGTGTTGACTGTTTTCTTCAGAGAACAAAATCCTGTCCATAACTTCTCCATTCATCAATGCCAAGGTCCAGTTTTTCATGTCACAGAAAATGCTGAGGAAGATGGTTGAGGGGGTAGATTTGACTTAGGATATAGGATGACTTTAGGAATAAAGACAGTGATCCTCTTCTTTTAGGGATTTATATACTTATAAGACACTCGTAGCAAATCCAAGTCAGTAAAAATGTGTTAGATGCACATTTTCTGCATTAGATAATGGGAATATTGTTAGATGTTCTAACATTCTAGCATCTCACTGATTTCAGCCAAAATAGGCTGCAATTTAATGTTTGGTGTGAATAGGAATGGCTTTTGTTAGTCACTAAATAGGAAGAACTTTTTTTGACAACTACACTCATATGTCTACTGAAGAGTCATTCCAGTGTGGTACATGTCAACCTAACACAATTGATCTTTGACACAAGAAGATATTTCTCATCAAGAAAGTCATCATTAATAAAGTTATGTACACCTAATCTTACATTTCTATATTGAATTTTAAACTGAAATTCCTAACCCACGGTTGTATGTCATAAGATAGAGGGAAAGTTACTGATATCATACAACAAATTAGGGGAAAAAAATCACCAGAAATGGGGTGAGTGAATTACCAGGACACATGTGGACCTTCTGGGTGGGTCCAGAAGCAGTGGGCTGACATCTGGTGGAACGGTAAAGGTGAAGATCCAGCATCGGTCATGAAAAACTGGACAATCCTGCTTGGCCCTAGAGATTTCTCTGAATTTTGAACTTGCACAGATAAGCTAGTGTCTGTCTTCACCTTAATGGGCTCAAAATTCTGAAGGATATATCAATACAAGATATTAGCAACCAGACAGTAAAATACAATTAATGAGTACATGTGTTTGCAGATAGGATTCCAGAAAAGACACACAAAATTACTAAAGTAAGATGTTTAGGAAAAACAAAAACCTCATATAGGAAGACTGTCATTTGAAGAAGTAATTCCATTAGAAATTGACTGATTGCCTAGATTTTGACTAAAAGTTTGTCAGAACACCTCACAAAGTATGATGGAAGAATATACTTTTGATTTATCAGACATTAATCAAACATTTAATAGTTTCCTTTACCCAGGTCCCCATTCTCCCTAAGTCTTATTGGAGAGTGTTTAGCTGAGTGTCATGAGAACTCTGATGCAGGGACCCCTGAGTCTTTACTTGACTGTGAGAGACTGGCTGTTGGCTGCTGTACAGAAGACAGAATATATTCTCCTGTTCCAAGTTAACTTTGAATTTACAGATACCTGAACTAGGCAAATAATTATTATTTTTAAATTATGGAGGGGTTCCCTAGGGAAACAGAATTAGAAGAATTCACCGATCCCCACAGGAAAGCTCCAGCTGCACTTGCTGTTTGGTCTGAATCCTCTGCTCTGTGGATCCTGAGCGCCCCCTGGAGCCCAGTCTCCTCCTGCAGGGGAGGTTGGTGTCTGGGCTCTCACTGACTTCTCACTGTGTCTCTTGTCTCAGCTGTGTCCTCTGCTTTCAGGCTGTTCATTAGAAGATAGAGTGTGTCCTTGGAGTTGTCTTTGGAGATAGTAAATCGGCCTTTTACAAAGTCTGCATAGTATATATTACTGTCATCTTACCATATGTTTGCCACCCATTGGAGACCCTTCCCAGGAGCCTGGTGGGTGCAGTTCATGTCATAGTCACTGAAGGTGAATTCAGAGGCTGCACAGGAGAGTCTCAGAGACTCCCCCAGGCTTTCGCAGATCACCTCCCAGACTGCAGCAGCTGCACCTCGCACTGGACACCTGAAAACACAGAGACTCTGTAATTAGATGGCACACATACAAGCAAATACACCCAATAATGCACACATAGCAGGGCCTACAGTGATTAACATGTAAAAGGGCCAAACTGAAAGCCAAGCTTGGTGTAAAATTCATCATGTCTCTGGACTAGCTCCTGGGCACAAGGAGGAACAGCAGAGACCACAGAGACTGGGACTGTCCTCTGAGACCCTCCACATCAGGGGCTGTGGCTGATGTATCAGCAGGCAGAGAGCTGCATTTGCATGTCCCCTGATATGTAGAGGCAGATGTGATGTGTAGAGATTATGGGCAATTCTGCCTCAGATTCAGAGAAACACAAACCCTCTCAATTGAGGACAGAGCTCTTAAACAGATTCTTTATCAAGCATTACTTTAATTGCTGTGTATTGCGATTTTAAAGTAGTTTTCCATTCTATAAGTTTTATATAACACAAAAAACAAACTTTTGGTGTGATGTCAGATATGATTAGGACTTTTCCACAATTATATATACTCCAAAATATTAGCCATTTACCAGCATGTAGTGTGGAAGTCAAAAGTTAGATATTCTCCCTAAAAGAGGCCTTTGTGCCCCACACTTTTGTGACCTGCTGTTAGGACACTGGTCACTCTTTCTGAGGTAGGCTAGACACAGGAGGCGGATTCACAGGCTGCTACCAATAGTCCCCAAGCAGACAGGCCTGGTCCTCCACATTCGGGAGTCTGAGATCTTCCCTTTTGACATCTCTCTCCTCCCTATCACATAGGCATCCTTAGACCAGCCCCTCATTACTGTATAGCCATTAGGACAGCCCCTTCTTGTGACGTGTCCTGACTTGTAATGACAGGACTCATATATCCCCCAGAAGGTTATTTAAACTGGAAAAAAATAAAGTTCTCTCTCGCTCGCTCTCTCTCTTCACGTGGACCACCTGATGTGCGGAGCTGAGCATGCCACCATGAAGTGTGTCTCACTCTTATTATTCCTTTCTTTTTCATGCTGTCAATAACTTTACTATAATAATTACTAATTATTGCTATATGACTGCACTTATCGAACCTGTGATGTATGTATCAGAGCCTGGCCTCCTCTGTGTGAGAGCTCACAATGCCTATTCCCTCATTCCCCTTGAGATGTGGATATACCTGATGATTGTGGACAGTTCTATTATTTGTTTCCTGTGTGGAAACATTACTGATTTTCTTGGTTTCCAAGCAATTTCCATGTTTCAGCGAAACTTTCCTTGGAGGGCATAAAGCTGTTCATAAACATGTCCATGTCTGTCAGTGTAAGACATGAAAAAATAATAACAATTTATAATCATTAAGGGTTTTGGGGGGAGGGAAGATGGGGAAGAAGGAAAAAATGAGGAGCTGATACCACGGACTCAAGTAGAAAGAAAACATTTTGAAAATGATAAAGGCAGCAAATGTATAAATGTGCTTGACACAATGGGTGAATGGGCAGATTGTGATAAGGGCTGCATGTGCCCCCAATAAAATAATTTTTTAAAAACATGTTCAGAAACTCTGCAGAGTGGTTTCTCCTCTCTGGTTTCTGACGGGGAGATTCCGCTCCCCTTTCTTTTGTCATGATCAGGAAAACTGCATCTTTCTCACTTCACTTCATCTGCTCAAGTCGTCAGTTTTCATAAAATTGGCCTACTTTTTGAGTTCCTGCTATTTCATTTATTTAGCTTTTTTGATTTATTGTTCTTGCTCTGCTACCTATGCTGTGGCCGCTGCAGCCTCATCTTTTTCTATTTTCCTTCATTGGAAACGATGGTAATTCCTTTCAGAGTTTTGGTTCATATTATACAAATGTGTGCAGGTAAGCATCCCCCTTAGTTCTTTTTACTTATATTGCATGGCTTGTTGTCTTGTGATTTCATTTTCATTCAATCAAGTACAGCCACCCAGGATATGAAAATCATTAAACTTATGTTAATGATACAAATACTATAATTATGAATCAATGTATGCTAAACTCCCCCTCACTCACTGCCATCGAGTGAATGGGGACAGGCAGTGACGCTGTGTGACAGGGGAGAGCTGCCCCTGAGCATTTCTGAAGCTGTGATCTTGATGGCAGCAGAAAGCCCTGTCTGTCTCCTGTGGACCAGCCGGGTGGTTGTGAACACCTGAATGTTCAGATCGCGTCAAGTGAATGAGTAACCACGACACCGTCATGGTCCCTGCATTCATGCATGCATACATACATTTAATTGTGCTTATGCATACAACATAAATGACTGAATGTTGTGATTGCTGTTAGGTTTTGTTCAAAATGTTAAGGAAGGGAGAATTCTTGGAGAAAATGGCATGGAAGGAAAGGAAGCCGTAAGTGCCAATAAGAAGCTCCGTGTTCCATGCCTCCCCCATGGCCTTTGGCGCAGAGCCTGGCTCCTGTATTGTGTGCTGCAGCCCATCTGATCCCCATAGACTAATGTCATTAGTGCAGGGGAGGTTGTGCATGGGATAGCGCTGAGTCCTCACCCGTTTGCTCTCACAGTCATGGACAGCTGTGCCTTCGGTGTTCACTGAGCTCAGCTGCAGGAAGAACTCCTTGTGGACATCCTATTTGAGCTTGAGAGGTAACTCATTTGAGATGGGCAGTTGTTTTCTTCCATTGACACATATTGATTACGACTCCAATCTCTTCTGCAGGTTCGTTAGATCCAGCTCCAGAAATATGCAATTATCTGAAAATGAGACAGTAAATTTTAAGGAAATTCTCTGTGTGGGTTTCATTACTTCTTGGTCCAAATACTGATGTTGTACATGTCACAGTACATCCAAAATAATCCATGATGACAGATGATTAAATTCTATCTTATGCAAAACCATTTTTAGAATCTCTATATACTACCAGAGAGAAGTAATCACAAGGCAAAAGAATACCCAAAGGAAAAGCAGCACTTATGGACAAAACATGTAGTTTTTAGAGAACTCTGCTCACTGTTGATGTATTTTATCAAATTTTGAGATTTATCCCGGATTCTATAACCACCAGAAAAAGAGAAGAAATGTTGAGAAACCTCCAATCTTTTCTCAGAAACTGAAAAGAGAAAGTCTAATGCCTTCCTCTTCTCTGGAATTGGCATCCATTTGTGTAGAAATCAAGGTCCTTAAGCCAAAGATCAGAGAAACTGTTGGACCCAGAAAGCATAGGAAGTGCTAAGAAATTCTGATATGATGAAGAGCCCCAGTTAATAGTGGACATTTATTCTGATATAGCTTCTCATATTTCTGCAGAGTCTCAAGAGAGCTAACTTCTCCTTATCATAACTTCTCACTTAAAATCAGTTGTGACAGTGAAACATGTACAATTTTGGAACTCAAAATAAACAAAGGGCATGAGTAGCTATTTGACTGATGGAGACATTCATGTTGCAAAGATACAAATAAATTAACTCTGTAATTCACTGCTGCTGTTAGATCAACTTTGTTTGATTTTGTGTTATTTTCTTAGAATGAGTTGATACACAAAGGCCATATTTTCTGGAAAGCATTTCAAGCATTTCCCCAAAGTCATTTTCAAATCTATGCTTAATGCAATCTGTGGTGTGATTTCTTATTTGTTGCACCCATGGGTACTCATTGGGCAACACAGAAATACAGAAACTTTGAGAATGTCAGCAGATTCTCTGTGCACCATGCTATACTAAATTCATAACAGGAGAAGCTGTACTAAATACAAGACATGACATCTAGGTTGAAATAATCTGTTATTTGCAGCTGACATAAAATTACATGTAGTAAGATAGCATGACTTGAGAAACCTACTGATGAAGTACAGGAATTGCTGATTTCACTGTAAATTGCAAATCAATGTAAAGAAAAATAAGCTCCTTACTATGGGACCAATGGAAAATATGGACACAGGAGATTAAGATTGAAGTTATGATGGAGTTCATCCTGCTTGGATCTGCAATCAATATTCACGAAGCTGCAGCCAATCAAATGATGCATGTCATTGAGCAAACCTGCTGCACACAGCCTCTTTGAAGACTGCAGAGCGAGGATGTCTCTTGGAGGACTCACGATGTACTTGGCCCAAGCTATGAAGTTTTCAATTGTTTCAAATGCACATAAAAGTTGGATAAAGATAAAAGAGGAAATGATGGATTTGAATTATGGTAACAGTGAAAATGATGTGATGGACTTCCAGAAGAACAAGCCATTGTATATTGGGTGATGTACACTTATAATGCTTAATAGACAGAAGTGAGGATGTGATTCTTCATCTCAAGTACGTTGCACATGTGTCAAGGAAATCAGATTGTGGAAAAGGTCATCAGGCTTGAAAAAGCATAAGGTCATTTTTAAAGGGATGGTCTTTAAGGACATAGATTGGCACAGTAACTTTAGTAGGGGCCCCAGACATGGCAACACTGAGGAAACAGCAAGACCTATGCTTCAGTCTGTTTCTTCTCATGTTGCTATGAGTTGAAATTGATTTAATAGGACTTAAAACACCGTAATGCCATGCCAGTAACAAACACTGCACTCCATGAAGAGGAAGTGAATGCGTTCACCTTTCTAATGGGAACCTTGTAAGGATACCATTAAATGCCACTCTTATTTCATAATGTGCTGCAACTCTCAAATATTGTCATCAATCAACAAATAAATATAAAATAAAGGTATCCCAAATGACAACAAAGAAGAAAAAATTTCAATAACTGCTAATGATATTGTTCTAAACTTAGAAAACCCTGAAGCCCTAAAAGATAATTATTGGAATTAATTGAAAAGTTAAGCAATTTCATAGGTACAAGGTCAACATATGAAAAAATAAGTTTGATTCTTGTGTACCAATACAGAAAGCTCTGAAAATGAAAATAAGAAAATAATGCTATTTATAGCAGGCACCTATAAGAAAAAATAAATGAGAATAAACATAAGCAGAAAAACAGAAGTCTTGTACAAAAAAACTAATTAAAAACAATTTTCTAAGATACCAAAACACAGACACATAAATAAAATAATGGGCCGTGTTCATGAATAGGAAATCTTAACTTGTGAAAATAACACACCCTAAGCAATCTATAATTGTATTTCAGTTCTGATCCAGAGTTTTTCTTTATGGACATGGAAAATAATCACCAAGTTATTTTAAAAATTACCCATCAAGCTTTAAAAGAAATGAAATAGACCCAGGATAATCAAGGTCAAAGCCACTGATCTTTACCTAGACTATCCTGTGCTGCAGTGAATTACACAATAGACGGTTACTTTCAAGTTCTGTAGACCATCTATTCTTCGGGAGAAAGATGAAGCTTTCTGATCCTGTAAAGTTTTAGTCTCATAAATCCAATGGGTTGGTTATGCTTTGTCTGAGTCTTAATTTACTCAGCACCAGTGAGTTGAGTGTTAGGGTGGGGGTGCAGGAGAATCCCTATGACTGCACCTGAGATGGACCCCGGGGAAAAAGATCAACTGCAGTGAGTCAGAGGTTCAAGTGGATTGTCTCTAGATTTGTGTCTCTGAATCCCTCAGACAGTCTCCTTTGAAAATGACCAACAGAACAAAGTCTCACTTGAGTTTCAGGGTTTCTGGATATGAATTAGCCATGTTCTGGAGAAGACAACAGAACCAGTCGATATATCTGTATTTATATCATCTCTATCTATATCTCCAATGATCACACAACAGGATATGTTTTATTAATCTGTGGCAGATGAACCATCTCAAGAGATGATTTCATAAATATTTTCACTTTGTAGATTAGTGAATTGCAACTTGAGGACACAGTGCTGCATGACTGTGCAAGATACACAGTGAAGAAAAGTCAGTAGGAAACCCAATGCAAACCTTACAATATCAACATATGCAATGTTGTCCAATCATTCTAAGTTAAAATTATTACATGAGAATACATTTGTGATCATTTGCTAGAATGAAAACATTGGACATCCATCTGATGGCTTGGAAGAAAATGTGGAACTCACATGATAATTTCATGCTGCAATAATACTTTCATAAGGAGCCTCGGTGGCATAGTGGTTATGCCTTAGGTGTGACTTGCATGTTGATGGAGAGAAGACTGGGGAATCAATTGCCATATGTTTTGGAAACCCAGTGGTGTGATGATAAATTGGCATAACTCGATGGCAGTGAGTTTTTTTTTTTTAATTCTGACTTTGGCAACAAATAGCGCTAGTTAATACCCTGGATTGTAAACTGAGATCCCATAAATATTTATTACTGTGAGGTCTGCCTTGAATAGCTGGTGAAAAATAGACAAAGCCCATTCCAATGCAGAGAAGACATGGTCAGATGCGTGAAGCTTCCCCAGAGTCACTGTGCATGGTGGTCCCTAGGGAGGTGCTGGCAGGTGGGGAAACCACAGCTTCTGAGAGGAAAGCATTACTGACTTCTCTTTCTTGCATCTGCTGAAACATGCTGTGTTGCAGGGAAGTTTGTGTCTGGGCTCACACTGACTTCCCATCACTGTGTCTCTAGCACAGTAATACATGGCTGTGTCCTCAGGATTCACGGAGCTCAGTTTTAAATAAACTTGACTCTTGGAGGTGTCCCTGGTGCTGCTGACTCGGGACTTGAGAGCTGGATTATAGTATGTGCTCCCCCTACTCCATATTGCACCAACCCACTCCAGTCCCTTTCCTGGAGCCTGGCGGACCCAGCTCACGCCATAGCTGGTTAAAGAGAATCCAGAGACAGCACAGGTGAGAGACAGGCTCTGGGAGGGCTTCACCAGTCCAGGGCCTGACTCTTGTAGCTGCTCCTGAGACAGGACACCTGTGGATAAAGAGAAGCACAGTGAGTCATGTGCTCAGATGTTGCACCCCCCAGACTTCATGCAGGAATCACCAAAGCACTCGCCTCCCAGAATTGCCACCAGTGAGAGGAACACCCCCACAGAATTCATGTTCATGTGGATATGATGCAGGACACCCGGAAAATGCTCTCCAGGGATGTGAATTTAAGTTCAAGTTTGCTGTGGTTTCATAGGACCGAATACTATGTATTTGCATGTGGGAGGTGCATTTGTATGTAAAAGTGAAAAGGGCTAATTGGGGCCCTTGCTCTGGAACTCACACTACAGAAGTGATGCTGATGGCATCCATGGGAGAACACAGTTCTCTCTTGAGGTCTTCATTCTACCAGTCACATAAACATCTGTTCATATTTTATGCTTAAAATAACTGCATTTATTACTATCAGAAGCACTCAGACAATCTTATGAAATTAAGGACAATCTCTGCTCTCACCATGTTATGCAATCAAGACTAAGAATATCTGAATCTTTTCAAAGATCTGAACATGTCTGAAACATGTGTCTGTCATCCCCAAACCATCTTTCCCCTATGACATTTCAGAATCTGTGAGAACTAGTAAAAGATACTTCAATGTTAACCACTTGATTTAGTGTTGGAATAAAAAAGTTTTCCTACCAACCGGGTTATGTTCAAGGTTAAAAAAATCACAGAAATAAGAAGTTCATTTTTCTTCCCATGACTGAGTGCCAGGTGTGGGTGTTGGGCTCACTGTATTCTGAGAGGCCCCTGATGACAGCATCCCATCACATACAGGAGGAGTTTTCTGGGCTCACACTGTCTTTCAACTTCTGTGGGTCACACAGCAACATTGTCTCTGACCCTAAGCTTTCAGACTCCTGTTCAGAAGTGTTGCCTGGAGCTGTCTCTGCAGGTTTGCTGCCATGCGCAGTAGAGCTACCACAGTGGTCAGCACAGCGGTTCTCGCTGACCAGGCCCTGCAGTGCTTGTCCAGTCTCCTGTCCTCTCTTCTTCCTTCACTTGGTCCAGAGCTGGTGGGTCTTCAGCATCCCTGCAGGTCAGCTTTCTCCCTGACATAAGTTTTATGTCTGGACTCACACCGACTCTCCTTCACTGCTGCAAGTTGCTAATAATTTGAATTGTTCCATGGAAGGAAGTATGACCTATAGAAATTTATATAGATATTGATATCAAGATTGAGAGACATGTCCCTATGAAACATTGATTTTTAAAAATTTGCCTGAAAGAAAATGAAGGCATTGAACAGAGCTTAGGCTGCATTCTTTCCAGAGGAAAAGGGAAAGTATTTTAATCAGACACCTATTCGAAACAATTGAAACAAGAAATATAAAGAGTTATTTATTCCATGTTAAAGAGTGGAAGGATCAATGAGAACTATTTTCTTGATTTCTGTCATGTGTGACAGGGCATCAGCAAATGTTGGTAATCATTGAAACAATGATGCATTCAGTGCCATGGGATTATGCCTGAGAAGAATGTTGAAATGTATTGTGTACATATATGTAGCATGAGGAAAATAAGTTAAAATAATTTACAGATAATTTTTCCACACATAGTCAAAAACTAATGGAAAGTTTGTGGGAATAACATTTCAAAAGTGTCTGTAAAATATTGACAAGGGTGGTCTGAGTCCCGGTGGTGCAGTGGTTGAGTGCGGGACTGCAGCTCACTGACTTGTCAGTCCAAATCCAGCAGCAGCTCTCCAGGAGCAAGGGTGGGCCTCTCACTCCCACCAGAAGGCAGTGATGCCAAAAAATTATAAGCAAAAACCTTAAAATTAGCAATGGAATCAGCAAAATATACTTACAATTTATTATTTGTTTAATAGCAGTGAGCCAATTGCAGTGAGTCCTATGTTCCAATGAACTAGCTCTAGACTTTTGTCTCTGAATCCCTAAGGCACTCTCCTTGGGAAAAGCGCAACAGAACAAAGACCCACTTGTGTTTCAGGGTTTCTGGATGTGAATTAGCCATGCTCTGGAGAAGATACTAGAACAGATCAATAGATCTATATCTATATATCTCTCCAACACTCACACGACAGAATATGTTTTATTAACCCAAGGCAGATAAACCATCTCACTTTGTAGATTAATGAATTGAAACTTGAGGACAGAATGTTGCATGCCAGTGCAAGATGCACACTGCAATGAAAATATTGGACATCCATCTGGAGAAAATTTGGAACTCACATAAGAAATTCATACTATGGGCTTAGCCCCACTGGCGTAGTGGTTGTGTGCGGGACTGCGGCCCACTGGGACGGAGGTTCAATTCCAGCAGTGGGGCTGGGCCTCCTACTCCCACCACCGGAGAGCAGTTATGCCCCCCCCCCAAAATTCATACTACATTAAAAGGAGCCTCAGTGGCATAGTGGTTATGTCTTGGGTCAGATTTGCATGTCTGACATACACACAAGCCATGGGCTTGAAATAAAATTTTTATCACCTTTGCTGATTTTTTTTCAAATTTTCTGCCCTCAGTTCATTTTATGTGTTTTATATTTTATCTTAATTTTTGTCTTTGTTTTTACACTTTATTTTGTAAGTCTTTATACTTTGCAATTTTTTATTTTCTTTTGGATTAGTTTTTTTTTCATTCTTTCCATTTTCCTTTGGAATCTTGTTAAAAATATTTGCCTTTCAACAATAATATTGGAATAAAAATATTTTCTAGGTCATTCCAGGGGAAATTGAATTAATATACATTCATAAGTTTTCGGTAGAGTGGAAAGATTCAAGATACATTGAAAGGTGTGAAGAAAATTTCCACTCAAACTGAGTTTTTTTTTCATGGCCTATTTCTACCTGTGACAGCACATTGCCTTAGTTAGTATCCTGGAGTGTAAATGGAGATCTCATCAGTACATATTTCTGTGAATTCTGCCTTTGAATAGAGGGGAAAGTTAGACAAAGCCCATTCCAAAGAAAAGAAGACAAGTTCCAATGCATGAAGGTTCCCAAGAGTCTCTGTGCATGCTAATGACAAAGTGGGCAAATGAAAACTTCTGAGGGGAAAGTATCAGTTACTTCTTTCTCTGGCATCTGCTGAAAACATGGCCTAAGGAATATTCTGAGAAATTTGTTTGCAATTTCCTCCTCTTCTGACACATTTGCTATCTTTTGGAATCTTTCCAATGAGCATTCTCTTCATTGTGACTCCAGTGAATGATCTTACTAATGACTCTGCCCACCAGACAGGTCATTCCAGTTTACCTGTTCCCAGTTTCAGGGGTCTCTCTATTCCTGGGACACTTGTTTCTGCATGAAAGAGAGAGAAGAGGTAGCAAGCATCACTTAGGACATACACAAATTTAGCTCCAGAAGTCACCACAATCGTTTTCTCTAACACGAAGACCATAGTCATTCACTCCCCACAGTGCACAGGGAGCAATGCAGAAAGACACCTTCAGAAACTGGAGCTGGGGCTATAGTGGATCACTGAGCTCAGCACGTTTGAAATCATGCATTTTCCTCATGCATCTGGACATGCTGTATTTCATGGTCAACAGGTTTTGAGTAACAGATGGGGTAAGAATTACCATGATGACCTGTTTTTCAAGAAAGAAAGATGACACTGAAGTATTAGAATCATTTTAACATTTGTACTGCAAACAGAGAATACTAGTTCCTCCTTTCAAGTCAGGAGTGACCAGAAAATTTTGAGAGAAAGAAAAGGAAAAAACTGTCTGGGGAGATGCTGAGGGCTAAGAGAGGAAGCCCTAATTCCATCAGGAAATCCTCCCTGTCACTCATCTGTGCCTGATAGGGCTGGGTGCTGTGCTCGGTGGGTCCTGCGCGCCCCTGCTGCCCAATGTCTCCCCTGCAGGAGAGGTTTGTGTCGGCTCACACTGACTTCCCCTCACTGTGCGATTCATGTGCACAGTAATACACGACGGTGTCCTCAGCAGTCAAGGAGCTCAGCTGCAGGGAGAACTGGTTCTTGGATGTGTCAGGGTTGACGACTAGGCGATCTTTTAGAGATATCGCGTAATCTGTGGACCTCTGTGGTCTGTAGTAAGTCCTTCCCATCCACACAAGGCCGCTTCCAGTCTGCTGCCTGATCCAATCCCAAGTAGCACTGGTGCTGAAAACAGAGTCCCCGGTGACGGTGCCAGTAAGAGTGAGGGTCTGTGAAGGTCGCACAATCTGAGGACTTGTCTCCTGCAGCTGCACCTGAGCCAGGACACCTGGAGATACAGAAAATATACATTAAACACCCCATCCCTCTATGAATATGCAGGGTAGGATTCCATCTCCCCCCAACACTGACCTGATGGGAGACACAGCACCATGAGGAGGAGGAGGAGGAAGGAGCAAGGTCACCCTGATTCAGCAGTCACTTGAGTCCCCTGGTGGGGAGGCAGCTTTTACGAGAGATTTGTCTATGAGCGTCATTGCTGGGTAAGGTCTGGAGACTGTGAACAGTCCACGGTACACAGGTCCTGCCACTCCAAAAGGAGTTTTCTCCATGACCAGCTCCTGTTGCATGTTGGACCGAGGTAGCTTGCAGACATGGAGGTTATTGAATGCCTAAGCATTGGCTGTTTCGCATCTTGCCAAATGGATGTGTTTGCTAACTTAAATTAATCAAAGTCCTGGTGCGTCTGTATTCTCTGATATGAACACATGAAATTTCCATTCCATCATTCTTTCAACTGTTCATTGGGAGATATGAGAGCAGTTCACACACCAGGAACTCTTCTCCAAGAAGACAAATAATTGAATTCGACAAGTAAGCAAGCAACCAAATACTATTTGCTTCAAAATCCTCACCCACTCTCATTGAGTCTTTTCTGCCTCATAGAGACCCTCTGTGGTTGAATAGAACTACTCTGTAGGCTATTTGGTATCATTTGACTCTTTGGCATTTTTTTACATGCAAAATAGTTTTTATTCCGGATTGAGCTAAATTTAAAGTTCAAACAAGGCTGAGTGATCTTGTTAGGGTTAGCGTTAGGGAGGAAAAAACGGCTGGGTGATCTTAAGTTTGTCAGGACATTTGGCACTTACTGACAACCAGGAAGTTGTAGGAACAGATGATCCCAATGACCTGACAGACTTCTTTCATCTGAGAACACCTGGATAACAAAGCCCCTCTAAGGAAAACACCTGGATAGCTCTCTTTAGACAAAGAAACCACGTCCTCCACATGAACTCAAGTTCTATGAGGTTCGAAGGGAAGGAAGAGACTCAGGGTAAAATCCATCGCCGCCAGCGGGTAGGAGCTGAAATCCGCTCAGAGCTTCTCATCCGGCGCCCGCTGGCCGGGATCCAGTGACATTTTCTGAGTCTACCACGCTAAGCTGCGCGCTGCCTTCGCCGCCTTACCTTTGTTACTCCCCTTCTGTTTCTCGCGCTTTGCTTTCAGCTTTTTTCTCTGCCGCAGGTTCATCCACACCGGGTACTGCCCATGTTGGTCGAGAAGATACTTCTTATTCCTCTTAGTCTCAGTCTCCATTTTCATGCCATCTTCACCTTTTTCTTCATTCATCTCACACTGCATTTTCTCTTGGCTATGTCTGGGCCCTACAGCTGTTGCTATCTCTTGAACACCTTTCATGACAGCATCACCGTCTACTTTGAGAATGTTTTTAAGTCTGTTGAGCTCCTTTGGGGCATTCTTTTTTCTCTTTTCAGCACGCATTTTCCTCTTCCACTTACTCCGTAAGCTTTTAGCCATGATTTACTTGGGCACGGGCTCGCACTTCATGTGCAGCAAACAGATCCCGCAGACCGGAAGTGCTAGAGTTTGATATTTCACAAATAATCCCTGTGTCCAATAGCCTCCTATTTCGTAAAGGGATAAGAGCTAAATGCTTGACATCCTTGAGCTTTCATTTAGTAATTTGATATGTAACTTCAAAATATCATTCACCTCCTTATTCTCTTCCATAAGAGGTTCAATCTATTACAGGACATTATTATGGCCCATTGAGGAAGAAGGGGCCCATGAAAATAGCCATAGGTTGGAGTCTTCAATCACATCATATATAAGTGAATGCTGGACAATGAGTAAGGAAGACTGGAGAATATTTTGATGAACTTTGGATGATGGGTTCTGGAGAAGATTTTGAAAAGACCATGGGGTATTGTAAAAAATAAATTGATCGTAGAGGACGTGCAGACACAGAATTTCCTCAAAGCAAGGATGGTGCTGCTTCACCTCAGGAACTGTGGTCATGCCATCAGGAGAGAACAACACCTGGGAAAAGACACCATGCTTTGGGACAGTGAAAAAGAGGATGCTCCTCAGGGACGTGGATTGACACAATAAGGATAGCTGTGAGATCAAGCACAGCAAGTGTGATGAGGACATTCTGTTCTGTGTACACAGGGTTGGTATCAGTTGGAACAGACTGAGAAGTACCTAAAATGAACAAAAATATGTCAAAACTGACAATAGCATTCCTCACAGATGTTGGTAGAATGAAAGTTCTCAGGTGGGGGGATGAATATATAATTTCACTTAAAAAAATCATTCTACTGGGGTTTCATCCAATTCTCATTACTCTCATTTTTAAAAGCTGCACAGCACCAAGGACTAAAGTAGGAAAATGTTTTGAAAATGATGATAGCAGCATATGTACAAATGTGCTTGACACAATGGATGTACACATGGATCATGATAAGAGCCTCCGATACAATTATTTAAAAAAAAAAGAAAAGAAAAAGAAGACCCAACTAATACAAAATAAAGGAAAAAGAAAAGCACACATCAAAAAGAAATGTGTTCCCAGTTGCCCACCCAAGTACTGCTGAGAAACCAAGGCAGAGGATGGATGAAAATAAAGTGGGGAAGCTTCACTTGGATAGAGGAAGGAGTGAGCCAAATGTAGAGTCCCCGAGACAAGATCCTGAGTGAAGAGGGGAGGAAAGAGTAGGGTGGTGTTTTATAGTGTCAGAAACAGTAAGCAAATTTAGATATTAATGTATAAGTACCAGCTTCTCAGGAAAAATCATAGATATGCACAGGGTTGGATTGTGATTATTGACAAGACTTAGCTTTTTTGTATGTCTTGCTCTAAATGCCTTCTCATTTGATCTGGTGGTGTCTTTCTAGTGCATTTTGGATTCATGGCCAAAGCCTACTTGATAGTGACCTGAAGGTTGGGAATATCTATCCTCTGCATATTTACTCAGCAGGGCTCATCGTCACTGAGAGTGGGTTTGTGGATGGTAAACTTTTCTATGAGGAAATACCACAACAAAGAGAGGGTATCAGGAAGGATATGCAGCATAATTTTGCGCAATGTATGAGATATACAGATTTCAACACCATGTGTCAATATGCTAATATCCAACAGGAGGTTCCTTGGGCAAGGGCAAAAGTGACAATGTCGCAGAGGGCTAAGGAGTTTGGGCAGTGGTCTCACACAGCATCTCCAATGAATTCATTGCTTTTATTCTGGAGTCTGTTTCTTCTTGACTAATTTATTATAAGAAATTAATTGAATTACCAATAAATTATTGGTAATAAATATTGGTAAAATTTCACCAAAGATTATCTATGACATTAATAAAAATAAATTTTCCTTAAGATGGTCAATATGTTGCCATGTATTGTTGCTTTTTTACCTTTCTCGTGCTCCCTCCTTCCATCTTTCCCTCCCATCTTTATTTCTTTCCTTCCTTTCAGGATGTAGCAGTGATTGATTGACAGCCTTGAGTAAAAATGTGCATACCATTTCATCTTCTATCTTTCTTGCTAAGAGAAAACTGGGTTTTCTGTTGAAAATCAAAGAGTTTATTTGAGTTACAAAACAATCCAAAGATTGGCAGTAGTACCTCTCAGAATTCACAAAGGAAAGATGTGAAAAGACATTTTCAAAGATTATACATACAGAGAAAACCATGAACGTACAAGAAAATCCTGATGAGTTGCCAATTTATAAAATTTGATTGAATTTACAATTATATATATATATGTGTGTGTGTTTGTGTGTGTATATATGTATGTATAGATATGTATTTCAAGCCTTCTTGAAATAAGACAACATTGGAAAGGCAGTTAAAAAAACACTAAACATCATCATCAACAAATGGGAGGTCGGTCTACATCTTTGAAAGAAAACCTATCCCTATGCTGACCACCTAGTTCTTTTGAGCTCCTTCACAGAATTCAGAAGGAACTCACTAATGATGAGTAATAGGTCAATTCAGTACCATCCAATGTGGGACACCAGGAGCAGGGAAAGGACCATGGCGCAATGCTATGAAATGGAAAAGCTTACAAAATTGGATCAGAAGCTTCTGATACCCAATATGATTTAAGATCACATGACTTTAGAAACCCAATATACAACAAGGGTATGACCAGGCACATGTGTGTTCTTAACTGAAAGATTGTCTCCCCCTGCCCTGGCCAGGGACTCCCAGCACCCTCACTTGGCCTGACACATCTTACATTGCTTTACATGGCATATCAGTGATCAGAAGTAACTTTGTAGAGGCAGACTGTTGGTGGAAATAAAAGCTGAACTTAGCCATATCTGAATTTTACTGAAAGCTCTTTGAGGCTCTTTGCTGGCCAAGAATATTGAAAGTACCATGAACTCAAGAGATGGGAACTTAAAGGGTCAATCTACTATTATTTTAGGATAGAGATATAAACTAGTTAGGGAAATTTTATACATTGTTAAGCTGTATCTTAGCAAGAAATCCTCCATAGCTGTGACCTCAGGTTAACTGGTTCTACCTTGTCTCTCTGATTCTCCTGTGCAACCACGAGTTCTCATGGGTACTAGCTTAGCCAAAGACCCAATTCTTATCTCAGTGTCATGAAACTTTCTCTCCCTACTTGTTAAGATCTGGTGCCTGTATACGTGGCCTTTCTCATCAACAGTTTGGGCCCTAGGAGTAGAAGCCCTGAAACGTCTTCATTAAAACAAAACTGTTGTCACAGTTTGTACCTGTCATTCCATGATTTGTGTCTGTCTGAGAAATTGTTTCACTCATTGTATGTGTGTGTGCATGTATGTGTGTTAGGCACATGTGGCTGGAGAAACACAACTTGTGGCATCCATATATGTATAAGAAAGTTTTATTATATCAAGGAGTGATTACATATCAAACAACCCCCCCCAGCCCAGCCCATATGCAGTCCATAAGTCCAACACTAGTCCAGGAATCCCTCTTCAGACTCACAGAGTCAGAAGCAATGGTGCAGAGTGCAGGAAGCACAGGCTGGTGGCTGCAGAGTTCTATGGATCCAATGGTGGTGGATGCATCCCCAGGGCTTTGGCAGGTCTCCCAGTGACTCCTCAACAGGAAGGTGAAAACAGGGAGAAATTCCCAGGATCATCCTTGTGGTAAGACCACACCCAGTAGGAGGTATCATCAGGCTTGCCGAACTCCAGCTCTTCATCTCTATACCTTCAAGTTGACACAGCTGGGTGTGTAATCACTTCTAGTCCATTAGCCACAAAACTGTGTTACCTACTATGTGGCACAGATGAGTAAGTGCTTCCAGTGCCTCATCTGCTTGTGGAAGCATCTCAGTTGGTATTCCACCACTCCTTGTGCCTACTTTTTGACTCACGCTGTTAGTGCACCTTAAACTTTGTCCTTGAGTGACATTGGTTCTTGCTCATATGCTACCTCTTGAAGTGGGTGGGAAACAGCGACATGCATTTTGCCCTTTGTTTTCTATCCGTGAACACTGTTCTGCCATTTGTTTCAAATCTATAAATATGAAGTTTCATGTATTTTAGTCTAAAGCACTTTATTATAGAGAGATTATTTACCATTGGCAATGTTAACGTTATTTTAAAAACACCAAATGTTCCACAGAGTTTTATTTAGAATAATTCTGATAAATCTGCCTCTAAAAACTTGTCCTGGTTAAGAAGATTCTGGAGTCCACTGGTGGAGAAGCTTCATGTAAACATGACATACCAGATTTTTATATATGAGTGTCACTGAATGGTCTAACATCTGGGGTCCATGATCAACCTGCTAAACTCTTGGATCACAGCTCCACAAGAAGGTTCCTCAAGAGCTGATTCTGAAGAAAGTTCTATGCAGCCAGGTGAAAGACCTAGAAACTTTCCATATTCATCGCACACATAACTTAATCTTTCTCTCAAGGGCTGGCTGCTGAGTTTGAACACCTAGACTTGTGGTTGGCAACTTGATAGTTAGTCCACTGCACCATCGACTCTTTCTATAAACATGTACATCAGGGAACCTACATTGCAGGGCAGTGTGATGTCACTTTGAGGATCAAAGGTCTCTTATGGCTGTGAAATCTGGACAATGAGTATGTAAGACTGCAGGGAAATCGATGACCAAAGTTATGGTGTGGGGAAGATTTTGAGAGTCCTATTGACTGCAAGTAAGGAAAGCTCACTTCATCCAATCTGCATCCCTGATACTCTCCTTCTGTCTTGTTTTTGTTCCCCAAACACAAAGGACATTTCAGAGAATGTGACTTGAGTCCCCCAGAAAGTGTTAGAGAAAGGAAATCACTGACTTGAACATTAAATTACAAAAATGGACACCTTCTGGAAAAAGCTTTATATATTTTTTAAATTAAAAATCATTTTATTGGGGGCTCATACATCATTTTTCCAATACATAAATAAACACACTGTGAAAAGAACCCTCAAACATCTGCTGCCATCATCATTCTTCAAACATCCGCCCTTTCCCCAGCCTTATATTTTTTAAGATTTCTATGTTTTTCATCAATAATAACTCTGGCGTATAAGTACAAGGGACTCTCAAAATGGCATGTATTTATATTTATTCCTACATGTACATTCATACTTTCAATGTACTGATTATTTATTTAAATATTACATTCCAAATATATTGATATTTTGATTTTATATAGTTATATTTGTTTTTATTTATTCACTTTAACATATATTTACTCAAATTGATATTCACCATCAGGTTCTTATTCATATTCATATTTATGGTCAGATTCATGTTAAGAGTCATATGCTTATTTAGATTTAGACTACTATTTACATTGACATGCATATTCATATTTATACTCACATTACAATTCATGTTTATATTTGCAATTATGTTTATATTAATATTCAGGTTCATATCTATATATGTACTTCTACACATATTAATGCTTATATTTGTAATCATATTGAGGCCATGTTTGAATCAAACTAATCTAATAATCAATGAGTACTGTTATCCAGTGCGGTCATAGTGATCTATCCATTTTTGAGTTTGAACATTTTTACAGCATGTGATCTATTTCTTCTGTGATGAATCACTTGACATTTTGGACACCAGTCTTTGTTAATTTAGGTAGGTAGTTTATCTAGAAATAGGAGCACTCTAAAATTTCAAATTCACTGTGGTTTTCTTTCATAGCTTTTGTTCAATTGCAATATTGGCCTTTTCATTTCTTATTCTTTATATTTGCTTTTCCTATTCCTTTCACATTACTAAGTTTTCTAGTAGTTTGTCAAAATTTGTTAATATTTTAAAGAATTAATTTCTTCTTGACTATTTCTCTGTGATTTCCTTTTTCATTATTTATGCTCTATTCTTTAATATTGATTGTCTTCTGGTGAATGATGTTTTGCTTTAAGCTTTTTGTTCTAATTGTCAAAGGTGTTGTGTTAAGATGCTGACTTTTGCTTTCTTCTTTTATAGCTGCATACATAGCTCATAATATGTATTTTTAGTACTGATTCTACTGTGTCCCAAAGCTTTTGG
>PVJH01032902.1:0-22135 GCA_004026705.1 Nesogale talazaci | reverse complement strand
GCGATGGTTTTCTTTCATAGACACAAAGATAGCCCTGACCTCCTCACGTGTCTCATGATGGCCCTCTTCGTTTAGCAAAACCACCCCATGGGGACTTCAAGGAACCAAAATGGATTCCCTCAGGGTTCTGGAGACCGGAAGTCTGCATCAGTTCATCTGAGAGAGGAACTGCTCTGTCCCTTCACAAGTTTGAGGACCGCTCTGCTGTGTGTAGCTGTATCTTGACTCAGTGTCTTCTGTGTGTGAGACTCTTTCTTATTCCAGACTATTGGAAGAGAACAAGCTTCCACTCCCAAACTATCATGCTTTCCCCGCTCCTTCCTTTTCTTCTATGCCCGTCCTTTGTTAAGGCACCAGAAGGGATAGGGGGCCCCTGACTTTAGTCGGACCTCTGGCTTCATCAGCTTAACTGACGTGACTGTGCAGTGTCCTTGAGTTGGTTCCACCACATAATGGCTTCATGGACAGCAGAGTGAGACACGCTCTCCTACCCTGCACTATCCTGCCAGGGTTCTTAGACTGTTAGCTGGATGGGAGCGAATCACCAGGCCATCTGTCCTGGGTGTGGTTGAACCACTTGGACATTGGTCAGCAATCCAGGGTTTCACCATTGCAGAACGCCAGGGAGGGTTTCAGGAGAGAGCGCTGCCTGCTTAGTGAGCCGTGCCTTGCTAGCACCTGGGCTCCATCAATGGGGACCCCTGGTGACGCGGTGTTTAAGCACTCTGCCACTAACAGAAAGGTCTGTGGTTTGAACCCAATCACCACCTTGAGAAAGAATGATGGAGCCATCTGCGTCTCTAAAGATCACAGCCTTGGAAACTTCCCCCTTCCCCCATGCCCCTGCCCGGAACGCTGATGCTCTGACCTCTCCAGTGACTCCGAGTGAGAATCAACCTCACAGCCTCGTTCTCCTGTCTTCTGCTGAGTGCTCGTGTGTGGTGGTGGAATGATTTAGGAAAGGAGATGTCGTAGGGGTGGGTGGACTCAGCGGCTGCAGCAGCAAGCATCACGAGGACTGGGGGAACAGAGGGTGACCCTGCCAGGGTGTCTCAGTGGGTTGTGCGTGCGTCTCTATGGTCTTTCTCTGATGGGCAGGGGTGTTTCCCGGTGGGGTCATGGTGGAGTGGTGTGTCTAGGGCTCTTGGCCTGATGTCATTCCAGTGTCACCCCCAGCTCCATGGGTGCTGACGCAGGACTGGAGGTGCACATGCGCCTTCTGGTGAATTGGAGCAGCGAGGATGGTTCAGAGCACCCGGTGGCTGCTCCTCTGCCAGTGCTGGCCCCATGCACCGAGGGACCCAGCCCAGCCAGATGTTGCAATTTCTCAAGAGGAGGTAGAAATCTAGATATTTTTAAAAGCTTGGCTTTTAAATGTTAAAACTGATTCAGATTATATTAAAAAAAGGGGGGGACTGTGTGGGCCAAATAAAGCCTGTCCGTGGGTTAGAATTGGCTGGGTTGCCAGCTCTGGTCTAGACAGACACTGCTCCACAGTGGTGGGAAAGGGGCAGGTGGAGGGAGAGGGACCCCAGAGAGACTGGGAAGAAGCAGCCAGAGGGAGAGAGGCCTCAAGGCCTCCTTCTGCAGGAAGCCCTTCTGAACAGCTGCTTCTGAAGGAAGGTAAAGGTGGACCCATTAAGACTCCAGCTCTCCAGTGCATCTGAGCCTTGAGGATGCTATACCCACTCAGAGCAGCCAATGCACAGAGAGGACCGTATGGCCAGCCTCACTCTGAAACATGGCGTCCCTGGCTGACTCAAGGCCCTATGGGGAGCACAATGCAGAAGCAGGGTGGGGATTGTATCCTGTCTGACCCCACCACGCCATGGCAAAACACTAAGGGAGTGCAGGAGAATATGGAGTTCCTGAGGGAGTGCCAAGGATAGACTTTGGGGCCAGGGTGCGGCACCCCACCAGACTCAACTGGGGGACACCCCTGGAGGTGAGTGAACAAGCCTTGACCTATTTATAGGTTTATCTTTGGCTATTATTAATGTGTTATATCATTTTTATTATTTTTTTGGGGGGGGCATCACTACCTCTGGTGGTCGTGGGTGCTACCCAGTGTTGCTCCTGAGAGCCGTCGCTAGATTTGAACTGCCAAGCCTGCAGGCAGCAGTCCCGCACTCAACCACTTACGTCACCAGGGCTCAGCCTTTATTTTATTTTATTTGGGCTATTATTATTTTTATACTTATTTATATATTCTTTCTGGACATTGAAAAAAAAGAAAAGACCCCGGCTCTCCAAGAGTGATTTGTACAGCAGAATGCCCGGGAGGGTTTCAGGAAAGAGCGCTGCCTGCTTAGTGAGCCATGCCTAGCACCTGGGCTCCATCAATGGGGACCCTTGGTGGCGCGGTGTTTAAGCGCTCTGCCACTAACAGAAAGGTTTGTGGTTTGAACCCAACCACCACCTCGAGGCAGAATGATGGAGCCAGCCATCTGCTTCCCTAAAGATCACAGCCTTGGAGTCCCCCAAGCCCCCAACCCAGAGCCCTGATGCTCTGCCCTCTCCAGCGACTCCGAGTGAGAATCAACCTCACAGCCTCGTTCTCCTGTCTTCTCGTGAGTGCTCGTGTGTGGTGGTGGAATGATTTAGGAAAGGAGATGTCGTAGGGGCGGGTGTACTCAGCGGCTGCAGCAGCAAGCATCAAAGGACTGGGGGGACGGAGGGTGACCCTGCCGGGGTGTCTCAGTGGGTTGTGCATGAGGGCGCCGCCAGTCAGATCACAACAGCAGTGGTGACACAATGTAAAGAATATAATCAGTGTCATTGACTTGTACATGTGGGAGTGCTCAGTCTGGTGAATGTTTGGTGTGTCAGTCACCTAATCTGGTGTCAATTTGGGGATTAAGAGTGTAGGTAGGGATGGAGTCTAGCCTGTCAATCTGGAGATAGCCAATGGTACTTCTGTGTGGGTATGGCTTTCTCCTGAGAATTCTGGGAAATGTGATACTTCCTTCTGGGAGGCAGGAGACACTGTCTCTCTTAGTTCATTCCTTGGGAGACATTGCAGCTGACAAGGCAGGTGGCAGCATGCTGATAGACCCTGAGCCCTAAGAACTGGAGGAGCAACGGGGAGACCCCTGCCAATTCTGAGATGCTTCTACCACCACTGGACACACAAGACTCTGTACCCACTGTCCTGTGATTGTCCTGGTGTCATTGCATGTGCTTCGTGAGTCTAAAGAAGATTGTGTCCATTGGTATCAGACATATGGGCTAATATTGGACTTAGGACCTCAGACTGGACTGGGTTGGGATGTTTTCTCAATGTTTAATTGCTCTTGAAATAAAACTCTTTCTTCTACCCATAGGCATGTTTTTGAATTTGCTTCTCCAGTCTACCCACACTAACACAGAAGGCTCTCCTTTTTAATACTTTAAAGACATTTGAATGCTTCCCTCTCAGCCCTAGTCATTGCTGCTCTTTTCCTTAGACACAAAGACTCTCCCTAGCCTAGATCCTGCCCCATCCTAATGCTCTCCTGGCCCACCAACCACCTCCCCCATGCCCCTGTCAGCATATACCGAGCTCCAGTGTGCACGTGCCACCCCTCACCTGACAATAGAGAACTCCCTTTCCTGCACTTTCATTTCAGTCTCCCGAAGTCCTTGCTCGATTACCTCCTCTGCTCACGGGCACTTTGGTGGAGTGTGGCTGTGCAGGCTCTCACCTCACCCCGTGAGCCAGGCAGTGCAGGCCAGGACCAGCTGAGGGCGCCCTCGGGGCTTCTACGGGGGGGGTGGTGCTCCCAGGAGGGCTCAGGCTTCCCCCTCTGGAAAGATGGCCTCCATCTGCTCTAATCACGTCAGCTTAGTGCAGCCTGGTTTCTCTGTTACAATAAAATCATTCAAGAACCCCCCCCCCACAATTTAAGAAACTAAAAAAGACCTGAGGGTCTCACCTATACTCCACCTCACTGCCATCAAGTCCATCCCAACCTCCAGGGACCCCACGGGGCCCCTCAGGATAGAGTGGAACTGCCCCCATGGGTTTCAGAGGCTGTGACTCTTCACGGGAGCAGACAGCCCTCATGCTTCTTCGTGGGAGCTGCTGAGCGGGTGTGAACTGCCCACGCCTCTGGGTTCGGAGACTATTGCTTAAACCGTCTGTGCCCCCCTAGAACGGCTCACAACCCCAATGCACACTCATGGTCATAGGATCAATTGTAACCAATCGTGACCCGATAAGATAGGGGAGAACGTCCCCTGTGCATGTCTCATGACTGTAATTCTCTAATGAGAGGAGAAAGCTTCCTCTTTCTCCCACAGAGACACTGATGGTTTTCATCTGGTGACCTTGCTGTTAGGGTCCACCTCACTATGCCAGCTTGGAGAAGAGGAAGTTAATATCCTTTATGAGCGAGAAGGGCCCCCAAAGCAAGGAGGGGCAGGGCAAACTTTTGGGAGGTTTGATGAGCCATTTATGTTGTTGAATATGAACTTGAGAATCTGAAATGCAAACCATCTAATTCACACACACACATAAATAAAGAAAAAAGAGGAAGAGAGAGAAAAGAATGAACAAACACAACAAGATGGAAACAAACCTGCAGGTCTTCTTCCGTACTGATCTCTGACTCTACATAAAGCAACGTGGAAAAAATTAAACCCCGTGGCAGTTACGTAATCTGGTGTCTACGTGAGACTAATAAAAGGGAAGGGTGGAGTTTAGCCTGTCGATCAGGTCGCAGCTTGATGACCTCATTTGCAGGTGCTGGGAGATAAATAGCTCACTGGAAGCAGGACATACCCCTGTGAGACATTCCTGCTGACAAGACACATGGAGCCATGCTAGAGGCCTGGAGCTGGAGGAGCCACGTAGAGACCCACTCCAGGGCAGAATGGCTTCCACCGCCACTGGACCCGCAAGACTTTCCACCCACTGGCCTGTGATCTTCCTGCATTCTGCGTCATTGCATGTGCTGTGTGAGTCTGAAGAGAAATTTATAGACAGGTATTGAACATATGAGCTAATATCAGACTTATGAACTTGATCCGGACTGGGCTGGAATGTTTTCTCAATATACAATTGCTCATTTATACAAAACTCTTTTATATACACCTATGGGTGTCTCTGAATTTGTTTCTCTGGTCAACTCAGACGAGGACATGGACACAAAAGAGAAGCTTAAATATGAGCAGCTGGTTGGAGCCACCAGTGCTGGGGGAGAAAGCACATAGAAGCTACAGCCTGAGCTTGTCAACCAAGAAGCTGTCTTGGATTGAGTATACCCCTGAAGGCTGCCTGGGGTGAGGGAGGGGGTGGGAGGAGGAGGAATTCCCAGGGGTGTATCCTGGGAGAACAGGAGCTTTGAGGAGTCAGGAGAGGACAAGGGAGGCGACATCACCATGTAGGAGAGAAATGCCATGCAGAGACGAGGCGCTCAGAAAGCACCAAGGTTGCGATGGCGCTGTGTCCCCAAAGTGATACGCCAGAGTCTGTTGTGGGTGGAATTGTGTCCGCCCGTCCACCGCCACCCAATGCCATATAAAAGCCTCCAAAGATTTTCCTCCAAGGACGAGCACAGGAGCTTATTAAGAAGAATTTATAGGGAAATATAACTACATTGGTGAGAAGACATCTGGGAGAGTGATGCCTAGGAATATTGCTTTTCTATTGCCACAAGGCACCTGCTTATTCTTCCAGGGTGGCAAGGGCTGTCCCATGAGAATTTCATTGAGAGACTTTGCCTAATTCACCCTGAAGCCCTGATATTGCCCCCTTCAGACTTCTTTTGATTCCCCAAACTAAAAGGACATCTTGAGGGAACACAATTTGAGACCCTCCAGGATGCCACCGCTGCCGTTGGCGTGCGTGGTGGGTGTGAAATACAGAAAACAGGATCCTTCAGGAAAGAGTTTTGAAGACAGAACGACCTTCTTCAGGAATGTGTAGACCCCGATGGGAGATCTTTTGAGAAACAATAGCTTCTTATTTGCGTGTTTGTTTAAATACACGTTTGTCTTGGATTTATTTTATTTTGTTTTGAGCAATGTGTTTCAGCTTGCCCTTGTACATGTGTTTTGCCATGAGGAGGTGCCAGTGTGGGTCCTGAATCTAATCATTTCTGAGTTATAGAAAGAGCATCACACACACATCACCACCATCACCACCACCACCACCATCACCACCACCACCACCATCATGTGAAGACTGTCTATAAATAAAGGTGAGCAACAAAGCCAACTTCCACTCAAGGCTACCAATAAGGTAGAAACCAGCATGGCAGACTCTGATTTAGACTTCTAGCCCCCCAAACTGTGAGAAAATAAATTTCTGTTCTCTGAAGCTACCCACTGGTGATCTTTGTGTTATAGCAGTACTGGGTGTGGCAGTTACATAATTTCGTGTCAACTTGAAGGTATAAGAGTGTAGGCGGTACAGTCTAGTCTATCAACCAGATCACAGCCTGATGGTGCCCATCCCAACGCAGTCCAGACCAAGTCCATAATTCTGGTATTAGCCCATATGTCTAATAGCAGACTGTAAATTGCCCTTTAGACTCACACAGCACATGCAACGATGCTGAATGCAGGAAAATCATGGATCAGTGCGTGGAAAGTCTTGTGGATCCAGTGGCGGTGGAGTCATCTCAGCCCTGGTGTGGGTCTCCACAGGGCTCCTCCAGCTCCAGGGCTCTATCAGCATAACTTCATGTGTCTTGTCAACAGGAATGTCTCTCAGGGAGAGTGTGTGTCCCACCTCTAAGGAGGAAGACAGGAGTTCCCAGAATCCTCAGGAGAAGGCCACACCCACATAGCGGCCTCATTGGCTATGAGCTGATTGACAGACTAGACTCCACCCCTTCGCACATTGACAGGAGACTACGAAACTGCCATATGCCTATCCTAACGGGTTGCCCTGAGTCAGGATGGACTCGATGGCAGTGAGCTGTTATTTGGTTGCAAGCCGTTCATGAGAGGTGGATTAAGTCCTTTCTTGAAGGGCATCTCAGGGCCACAGTTGTGGGGGTCCCACTGATCTCTGTCAAACCAGTAACTGTTTGAGTTCTTGTTCCACATACTTCCCCTTCCTCTCTGCCCAGGGCTTTCTATTGTGATCCCAAACAGATCAGTTAGTAGTGTTCGTGGGGCACCATCTAGTTTCTCTGGTCTCTAGATACTGAAGCTTGTGGTTTGTGGGGCTCATTTAGTCCTTTGAGATAATTGTTTCCTTAACTCTTTGATTTTCTGCAGGCCTCTTTGTTTTGGAGGAAGGGAGTTCAACCCTTGCGTCTTTGATGTTGCGTTTAATGAGTCCTTATACTTTTCATATTCTTTTTTTTTAAATTGGTTAGATTGATGGATTTTCTTTGTGGTGAACCCTTAATATACTATTTTCTTCCTAAATTTAAAGCAGTATGTCTTATCTAGATATTTTATTTCCTGAAGTTGTGTCACTGTACAATGCATTCTCTCCTTCCGCTTCATCACTGCCATCACTTGCAGATTGACATGTCTAGTTCCTTTTTTTTCAGACTTATAGGTTTTAATTCAGTTCTGAACGTTCTGTATGTGGGTTGGTTTCTGGGTAATGTCCTGTGTCTTAATCTTGGGTTGTGGTCTGACATTGTTGGTTATCTTTCAAAAGCACTCCCGTTAGCATTTCTTCAAGGTTGGTCTGGTTTTCACAATGCCCCTTAATTTCTACTTGTTTGAAAGTGACCCGATGTCTGTGGGGTTCCATCCCCCACAATCAAATTGGCCCAAGGGGCTGCTATGTGACTGAAGGGTAGAATTAAAGAGACATCAGACAAGATGAAGCTTGCAGTGCTCACTTTTGCAGTCATGACTTCAGGAGCCAGGTCCGCACAGAGACAGAGAATATATTTCAAAACAAAGTTTATATATACTCAGGGAGTCTGCAAGCCCCCTAATTACAGGTAACCACAAAGTGGGCTGTACTTCAACCCTAAAGGTCCCTGAGCACTTTGGAGGAATAACCTAACACCAGTGCCCAGGATAGGTAAGGGGGAGTGGTTGTCTTCAGAGCCTAGAGAGCAATAGCATGCATCTGCTCCTTTGGTTAAAGCTGCTGGCCAGACAGCATCAGCCATGTGCTTGGAAGAAGTAACTTTAAGACAGCACCCTGGTGAGAGGTTATAGTGGGGAGCTATATTCATTAAGAGTCTGTGACTGGGACTCACCTTCAACTCACATAGGTCATGCACTCCCTCCACCCCAAAAACCTAGCCTTCTTAATACATGAGAATAAAGGGTCCATCCATATGCACTGTCTTCACATTCTCTGCTCTCCACAGATTTCACCATTGTATTTGGGAGATAATTTGCTGGATACATAATTTTATTTTATTTTTGAGCCATTTTCTAAAGAACTAATCCAGACATCCTGCCATGCCATAGCTCAATCACACCATGCAATTATACGTAGTAAAATTGCTACCAAAATCAGTTTCAAAGCATTTTCTTTCTTCTTGATCTCCTTGTATCAGCTATCCCTTACATCGACTCCTCTAGTGTACTTCTCAGGAGTCTTTATTTGAATTGTTGTCTCTATAGGTTCATCTACTTTGGTTTTGGGACATTTTATGATGATGAGTCTGGGTGATTTTTTTTTTTTTGGCATCTACCTGGAGTTTGTAGGGAGAGGCTGTGATCACTGACTGTGCAGAAACACAGAGGGAGGACTGGAAAGGTGTTGGCCATCATTGGTCCTTGATCCAGAGTACATGAATGGGTGATGGCATTTGTTCAATGGGTGGGACATAGGGGTCGTGGGTATTGACTGGATAAGGAACAAGGAGGAAGAGGAAGAGAAAAGGAGGGCGAAATAAGAAAGAGAGAGAGGGAGAAGAAGGTAGGTGGGGAGAGAGGACGATGGAGGAAAGGAAGGAAGAAAAAACAAAAGAAAGATAGGAAAAAAGAAAGAGGTGGTATATTTGTATAAATAGTGTCCACCGGGTGACCATGTGTTTGGCACCCGATCCAAGGGAACACAAGCTTCTGGCTGTGGAGACGTGTTCCCACATTACTGAGCATGGAGACTGCGGTCACTCAGTGTGTGACCTGCAAGAGCACGCTCTGCAGATCTCTGAGGGTTCCTAACACGTCGTCTCAGGGGCCTGCCTCAGACCGGGGCTAGAATGGAGCAATCGGCAGAAAACCACTTCAAGGTGGCATACCAGGTTGGGGAGGGGCAGCTGGGGCTTTCCTGGACACCAAGCAGGTGGAGATGAGGTGCTGCCTCCCGGGCCTGTGGGAGATTGTGCCAGGCAGTTGTGGAGAAGGCTCTGTGGTTCCGGGTCACCAAGGTGGTCGTCGATGCTTCCTGTGTGAATGCAGATGGTTATCAGATCCCTGTCTTACCTCCATGCGAGTGTGGGGGCCAGTCATCACTCCGTACCTCTAGCCCCCACTTCACAGGCCCCCCCACCACATGGGTCCCTCACCCCAAAGACCAGCGACCACAGCTCAGTCTGATTTTTTTCATCCTTATCATCAATGCTCAGGTTCCCAGTGTTATCCTCGATAGCTGGCCCACTTGTTACCATTGAATCTTTTTCTGTAAGAAAGAAGTCATGGTGCATTTGACTAAGCCATGATCTTGGATCACCTTCTTGACTCCATCCCCCCTTTTTTTTTTTAGGCATCACTGCCCTCTGGTGGTCATGGGAGCTACCCAGCCTTGCTCCCGAGAGCCGCTGCTGGATTTGAACCACCAGGCCCGTGGGCCGCAGTCCCGCACTCAACTACTTACGCCACCAGAGCTCAGCCCTTGACTCCATCCTTGATGCTGCTTATGAACTGAGTAAGTCTCTGTGGCAGTCACCCAGCCTGGTGTCAATTGAGGATAAAGGATGTCGGGGTGGAGTCTAGCCTGTCAATCTGGAGTCAATGAGACCTCTATGTGGGCACGGACTTCTCCTGAGAATTCTGGGAAATATGGCCTCATGTCTCCTTTGGAGATGAGAGACTCACTAGTCAGTTCCTTAGAGACTCTCTACTGACAAGACACCAGGCTGACTCCTTGGGAGACATCCTGAAGGAGAAATCACATGGGCTGACCCTGATGGAACCAGACCTCTGACGCCAGAAAAGCAATGTAGAGACTCCTGGTGGTGCTGAGATGCTTGAGAAGCCACAGAGAGACCCCTGCAGGCACCGAGATGGTTCTACACCACTGGATACAGAAGACTGCACCCACTGGCCTATGACGGTCCTGGTGTCATTGCATATACTTCGTGAGTCTGAAGAGGACTTTATAGATTGGTATTGGACATATGGGCTTATATCGCATTTATGACCTTGGACTGGACTGGGCTGGGATGTTTTCTTAATGTTTAATTGGTCTTGTATATAAACCTCTTGCCTATATACATATGAATGCTTATGAATTTGTTTCTCTTGTCCATCTGGACTAACTCAATCTCCAACCCCCGAAATATTTTCTTCTAAGGACCAATTCTAAGCACACTCAGAGTAACAGGTAGTAGATGCAAGGTCTTCAAAGTATCTTTTTTGAAGGATATAACTCAAATCAGAGTAGCCCCAAACCATAACCCTTGAATCTCCTTGTAGCAACATCCCACCAGCCTGCCTTACCTGGGATGGCAGCAGGTAGGATGGAAACTTCTCTTTCTTCTCTTTTATGATCCTTGTTCTCAATCTTTGAGGCTGTCAACTTAATACTCACTCTCTTTGGTTTTGTTACCTATAAGAGGGCTTCAAAAAAATTGCAGGGAAAAATGGAACCACAAGCTCGTGGAATCTTCTCACAGATTTTAGAAGTTCTCCTCAGATAGATGATGCTTGTTTGGGCTTTTGAAAATATGAGGTGGATAGTGTATTTGGAGTATGTTTCACTAGATATGACTGTTAATCGAACTTTCTATATGGAGATTCTGAAAAGATTGTGTAGCTACATGTGACCCAAAAGGCCTGATTTGTGCCAGACAGGGGATTGGTTTTGCCATCACGACAATGCACCTGCTCACTCAGCCATCTCAGAGCACCAGTTTGGGACAAAGAGCACACTGTATTCACCTGACCTCACGCTCTGTGTGAGTTCTTTCTGCTTCTGTGAATGCAGAGGGACACAAAAGGATGATTCGACGGCCTGGAAGAGGCGAAGAAAAAAGCGAGGGAGCGGCTGTCCCTCATCCAAGCAGATGAGTTTGAAAACGTCTCTAAGAATGGACTCGCAGATTTGACCAATGTACTAAGTGTGATGGAGAGTGCCTTTCACCTCAACACTCCAGCACTCATTATTTCCTGTTCTCTTGAACTCTGTCAGCAATGCCAGGGCATCTGGTCGCTGTGAGGAGGTGCGCCTCTCAGATGGCTGGTGGTCATGGGTGTTCTTAGATGTCTTCTTGGGGAGGCCGCCTGTGGATGGACCTTTGGCCATTGAAAAATGGTATTATTCGTGGTGGGTTTTTGTTTGTTCTTGAAGTGCTACTGTTTTCTGTAGTGTGTTCAGGTGAACGGGTCCCCGACACGCAAATGGGTCCTCAGGAGCAACTTTGCAATTGTGGAAAATATTAAAGACAGACAGTGAGGCACAGAGGCTCCTTGTCCCATGTCAGAACTGAGAGAGAGAATGCATTTTCCAAGAGGCAGATATAATGGGGTTTACAGATCTTTCATGAGCCATACATGCCATACAGCCAACACTACATAGTAATAGGTACTATCATAAATGAATAACATAATAAACCAGCAATGTGGTAAGTCATGGTCTTGACCTAGTGCTAGTTGACCTCACCGCCCCCACCCAGTTCTCCCCAGAGGCAGCAGCTATCTCTGATGAGGATCAGCAAGAGATGTCAAAACTGAGTTTGCTCCATTTTAAGGTGGGTTGGCTAGAGAACCTGCTGGCTTTTATCTATCGATAACCTTTTGGCACGGTGGAGTAGCCAGACCCAGAAAGGATTCATCTGATATGGTAGCTCTTTTGTGACAGTTCTTCTATGGAGGAGGGGTTGGGTTATTGCGGGGACTGTGTCCAGTCATGAGAATGCATGTTAAGATGCATTTATATCTTATCATTGTGGTCTCCCCCCACCAGAGTCGCCTTTCCAGACCCATAAAGATGAGCGTGGGTGACGTAGCTGTCTTCCATGCTCATTTGGTCCCTTGGTTAACCACACTAGAGAGGAGTCGGAGAGGTCGGGTCCCTCATCCACTGCTGGGAGGAATGGAAAGCTGTATCACACTGTGGACATCCCTACAGTGCTTCCTCAAGCCTGTGGGAATAGAACCACTGTGGAACCCAGCAACTAGCGCCTCTCCTAGGCATGTATCTTAAAGAAATCAAGAACGCAGCACAGACAGATCTGTGTGCACCAAAGCCCTTGCAAAGACCTTGAAAATGGCCATCGGTGGAGGAGTGGGGAGAGAAACCTTGGTACCTTTGCACAGTAGAGTTCCACCCATCATGAGAGAATAACAATGATTCGTTGTCTGGGAGGGTGGAGGGATGGTGGAGTAGAAAGGGGGAACGAATTTCAGGGGTCTACATGTAACCTCCTCTCTGGGGCATGGCCAACAGGGAAGTGAGTGAAGGGACACATTGGACAGTGTATGATATGAAAAAGTAATAATTGTAAATTATTAAAGGTTCATGGGGACAGGCAGGGAGGGAAATATAGGGAGGTGGAACTGGGGGCCTAAGTAGAGGGAGGATGTTTTGAGAGTGATGATGGCAACAAGTGTGCAAATGAGGTCTGCATACAATTGATGTATGTATGGATCGTGAGGGGAGGTGTTTGAGTACCCAAGAAAATGATTCATTTTTCTAAAAAGGAGGGGAGGGGAAGGAGTTTTTTTTTTTTTAAGAGGACCTTATACCAAGGGCTCAAGTGGAAAATGTTTGGAAATGAATGTGGCAACATGTGTGCAAATGTGCTTGATACAGATGATGTATTGAATGTTATAATAGCTGTCAGGGCTCCCAATAAAATTATTTTTAAAAAATGATTCATGGCATGAATGTGTTTGGGGGATGTTAAGCAAAGGAAAACACATTACATGAGACCAGTTACATGTTTTTAAAATCAAGAACAAGCTTTCCATATCCAAGTTGACACCTGATTGATTCTCAGGACGGGGAGAGGAAAGGAGGGAAAGAGAAGGAGAAAGAAGGTAGGCAGATGCTAGCATGCGTGAAAGGAAGACAATAGCTTATGAGAGAACAAGTCAAGCTCACTGCCACGGAGTAGATGTTGACTCACAGTGACTCCCTCCCCTGTAGGCTTCTGAGAATAACTATTTATAGAAGAAGACAGCCCTGCCTTTCTCCCTGGGAGATGATGGTGGTTTTGAACTGCCAACCCTGCAGGTCCCAGCCCAATGTTTAACCACTATACCACCAGGGCTCCACAGGGGGAAAGCGGGTAAAAAAAGACAAATAAGAGAGTGGAAACAAGCTGAGCCCTGGTGGCGCAGTGGTTGTGTGTGGGACTGCAGCCCACATGGTTGGTGGTTCAAATCCAGCAGCAGCTCTCCAGGAGCAACGCTGGACTTCCTGCTCCCACCTGGGCAGTGAGGCGAAAGAAAAAGAAATAGTGGAAACAGGACAAGCCAGTAGGTGGGGTTTGATCACGAGTTGAGTGCAAAAACAATGACCTGATAGGTCCTCCCGCTTAATTTCCAATCAAAAGTAATACATACAGTTATCTAAAACTGTTCCACACTTGAAGTTTCTCAGCCACTGTTCATTTCCATTTTCTGTTATGGAACCCCTCAGGAGAGTGAGAGAGAGAGAGAGAGAGAGAGAGAGCTATTAAATATTGTGAAGAAGAATTTTGACTTCCGCCCTGGAGTCATTGTCAGGGATCTGGATCTGAAGAAGCCAATTTATCAGAGGACTGCAGCCTATGGCCACTTTGGCAGGGAAGGTTTTCCATGGGAAGTGCCCCCAAAACTTAAATATTGAAAAAAGAGTGCTGACCTCTTCTCCCCAGACTTGTTGGCATAGGCTACAGAGAAACCTTCAAGCTCGCAGGTAGCCATCTCCCCTTCCTACGTTTTTCCTGCCCTCCTTCAGCTCCTGATCAGATGCTGTCCCTCTAAAATCAATGATGTGAACTGTAGCTACTATGGGGACCGTCTGTAAGCTGGGCTTGCTCTGTGTCCCTGGCATTTGGTCACCATGATAATGAAGTGAGTGAGCACAGGTGATCCTTGTCAATGCAATCAGGATGTTAGAAGGTTGCGTAGCAGGGAGGGTGAGATCCCTTCATACCTGAACTCTTTCTGATTGCTTATTGTACTCTGGGGTACGGCGTAAGTGCAGAGAAGTCATCACCTCGGATGGCGGTTTGTAAAAGTTTCCCCCCCACATCGTAATTCCTTTAACGTGTTCCCAGCATTCCCAGGTAGGCTAAGGCGTCCTACAGAAAAGCCTTGGGTTAGACCTACAGGGGGTCTGGCTGATGCAGCAGAAGAGTGGGCAGAGCTGGGGCAGCTGGCCGTGGAGAGGCTGTCATGTTTTGTGTGGTCCAGAGAAGCCAGCTTGTTTACGTGCTCACGCCATGAGGACCTGCCCTAAGCAGAAAGCGCCTCTCGGGATCTATTTTTGGAGCTTTATTCTGTATGCCTGCTGCTCATTTCCAACAGTTTAAGGAAGAGCTGAATAAAATGCCAGGGTCTACCTTAAAAACAAAGTTTTCCACCCAAAGAAAAGAGATTTTGATGGACTCTTAAGCTTGAGGCAATGAGGAGTGTGGTAATTACATAATGTGGTGTCAATTTGAGACTGTGAAGAGTGAAGGGGTGGAGTCTAGCCTGTCAGTCGGGTAGCAGCTGAATGACATCCTTGGGAGGCACTATGGAGATAGGTAGCTTCCCGGAGGCCAGACTCACATTCTCTGCTTGTCTTCCTGTTGACAAGACACATGGAGCTACCCTGATGGAACCAGAGCCCTGGAGCTGGAGGAGCCACGCAAAGTCCCACACCAGGGTTGAGATGCTTCCACCACTGAATACGCACGATTTCCACCCAGCAGCCTGTGATCCTCCATTGCATGTGCTGTGTGAGTCTGAAGAGGAATTTATAGGCTGGTATCAGACATATGGGCTACTATCGGATCTATGGACTTAATCTTTGATATTACGCTCTCCCTTCTACATGAGTGCCTGTGAGTTTGTTTCTCTAGTGAAACCTGGAGTTTGCCAATTTCTGAAGGGTGAAGTTAGTACAGGGGTGGATGAGTACAAAATTGGGCATTTCCAGCTCATCACAAGCCCCTCGGACGAAGTAGAACCGTGTCTTTGCATTTTTGAAGCTGTAAATCTTTAGGGGAGTAGAACGTGTCATCTTTCTCCCACGGAGCAGCGTGTGGGTTTGCACTGCCAAAACGGAACCTGCTATGCCACCCAGGCTCCTTGATGGAGAGGTCAGAAAAACGACAAAGCAGGGCACACACAAATCTCCAACTCACGGCCATCGAGTCCATGTCGACTCACAGCCACTTGCCATAGGTTTCCCATATTCTAACTGTTTACAGAAGCAGAAGGCTCCGTCACCCTTCCTCAGAGTTTCTGGTGGCTTCAAACCGGTGACCATGCAGATCAAAGCCCAACATGTAACCGCTATACCACCAGGGCTCCTGATGGCTTGGGCGATAACCTAAGAAGAGACTAATACTCGCGGTGGAGTGGAGGTCACGTGTACAGAGTTACTCACAGTCACATTCTTGTGAATCTTCTGGTGTGTTTGAAAATGTTTGTAATAAAATGTTGCAGGGAGGAAAGACCAACCTAGGATCATCTCTCTCCCATAAGATCTGTCCCTCTCTTTTTCATTACCAAAGAACCTGGACACCTGGCAGAAAGTGTGTGGGAAGGGAGATTTTGTTTAAGGATTCCCCTTGATGGATATGCATGGCAGAGGAGAAGATTTTTTTTAAAAAATCATTTTTTGGCTCCAGGTAAATGAACCCGTTTCCGGCCAGCATTCTTCAAAACCACCACCTCCACTTTTTATTTGTGATTTGGATGAAAGCTTGTGGGTCAAATTGGTTTTCCTCTCAATTGATAGGAACCCAGATTCCTGACGGTGGTGATTACATAATCTCCTGTCAACTTGAGGGAATTAAGAGTGCAGTGGTAGCGTTTCACCTGCAAATCAGGTCGTAGCTGGACGACCTCATGTAGAGGGTGCACAGAGATAAACAGCTCACTGGAGACCAGATGCACACTCTCTCTGCTGCATGTTCCTGTTGACAAGCCACAGGAAGCTCCGTTGATGAAGCCTGAGCCCTAGAGCTAGAGGAGCTATGTGGAGACTCACACCCGTGCGGAGATGCTTCCCCTATCATTTGGATCCACAAGACTTTCCACCTCCTGGCCTGTGATCGTCTTGCATTTGTCATGTGACTGCATGAGTCTGAGAGGAATTTATGACCTTCTATCAGACATATGGGCTAATCTCAGACATCTTGACTTGATCTGGGATGTTTTCTCAATACTCAATTGGTCTTTGATTTCAACCTCTCCCTGACACACATTTGAGTGTGTCCGGATTTGTATCTCTGGTCAACCCGACCTAAGACAGTGACATTGGTTGAAGCTCCCACAATGGAACAAAGAACACCCCTTCTCACATTTCCTCCCTGGGTGTCTTGTCTCCACCTGTCCTTTCTGATCCCTTCTTACCTTCTGAGTGTTATCCCTCGGAAAATGCTGCCTTTTGATCTCATGAGCCAACCTCAGGGGTCTTATTGTGCATTCATTCCCCTTAGATTTGTCTTGGGCTGAATGTCGGACCATGGGGACATGTGGGAAACTGAGAAATGGGAAGAGAATGAATGTGGATAAATCTTTTATTTTCATATGGAAGAAGCCTGACTGGCAAGATTCTGAGGTAGAGGGAGGCCTTCACATGAGTTACAGATGAGTCGCAGTCACATTCTCATAATTAAGATTAATTTCCACACTCCTCCCATCATCGTGCTACCTTAAAGTGACCTCTTGCAAGCACATGGCTAATGCTGTCTGGCCAGCAGCTTGATCTATAGGAACAGACATGTTGCTATTGCTCTCCCTGCTCAGGATTACAGTCACTCCCCCTCTCCTGCCACAGGACTGGTGTTGGGTTATTCCTGCAGGAACCTCTAGGGTTAAGGTCCTGCCCACTTTGTTATGCATGTGGTTACCTGTAATTAGGGGGGCTTGCCTGCCCTTAGACTATACATATTAATATAAGAATATGTTTTCTCTTTCTCCAAGACCTAGTTCCCAATACCATGGAGGTAAGCACCCCCAGATGTTTGTCTGCCTCTTCATTTCTTCCCTTCAGTTACACAGCCATCCTTGAGGATTCACTCGGATGTGGGGTTGGAACCCACAGTGAGTTCGGTTTCAGATTTGATGGGCATGGAAGGCCCTTTCAAGGGTTCCACCAGTCTCCATCCACCTGGTTAGCCTGCCCCTTTCTTCTGTGGAGAGTGTCAGAGGAAACCATCTTGTAACAACCAAAAGGTCCGTTGGTGCAATCCCCCCCCCCACCCCATTGTAGGCACAATATGTAAAGAACACAGTAAAGAAGATCAGAGAGGGAGGGGGGAGAATAAAAGAGAAGAGGCAGACACATTTCATGGCAGCATGCTCACCTCAGCCCCTCTTGATGGTCCACGTGGAGGTGGGTGAAGAGCAGAAAGAGAGTGCCTTTACTATCTTGGGATATTTATAGATATCTCTAAGATATGCATATTCAGTAGTTACATACATCAGTGACAAGGTAGGTAGTTGTGGCGGTCCTGTGCTTGATGCAAATTTCAGGACTGGGAGTCTAGGACTGGAGTCTAGCCTGTCAATCTGGAGATAGCCAATGAGGCCTCTGTGTGGGCATGGCATTCTCTTGAGAATTCTGGGAAATCTCGCAGTATTTCCCAATTGGAGAAGAGAGCGTTGACTCGATTTCTGGGAGATGAATTACTGACGAGATGATGACAGCATGCTCATACATTCTGAGTCCTGGAGACTGGAGGAGCTGGAGGAGAAGCCACATGGGTTTACCTTGATGGAACCAGACCTCTGGGGATGGAGAAGCCATGTGGAGACCTCTACCAGTGCTGAGATGCTTTTCCCGCCAATGGGTGCTGCTGATGGACCCTGGGCCCTGGAAACGAGGAATCATGGGGAGACCCCTGCCAGTGCCAGGATGCTTCTACCGCTGCTTGATACACAAGACTCTGCACCCACTGGCCTGATTATCCTGGTGTCACTGGACGTGCTTTGTGAGTCAGAAGGAGACTTTATAGACTGGAATCAGACATATGGGCTAATATCAGACTTATGACCTTGGACTGGACTGGGTTGGGATGCTTTCTCAATGTTCCATTCCTCTTGAATATAAACCTTTCCTTTATATTCATATTCATGTCTATGAATTTGTTTCTCTAGTCTACCCAAACTAGCACAGTGGTAACCCCAGTAAGGTCCCTAAGCTCACAGGTGAGAAAACCTAAGACCTGCATCAGAGGAAGTTATGAGGGGGGACCGATGCTGCGGCAGGAGGAGATAACAAAAGAATGTCCAGTTCAATAGGGACCCTGGGCTCATTATAAGGCATCATGGCTGTGAGGGGAGAATCTGTGGGAATGCTATTTGAAGCAGGATCGTGTACCTGGACTTTACCATCTATCTTGGCTTCCATGCATTGAATGAGCCTAGCACCAGGGCTGGGGCCAGGTAGAGCAGGGAGAACAAGAGCAACATGTCTGCTCCTACAGCTCAAGCTGCCATCCAGATAGCAATCAGCCATGAGTTGAGTCGCCCTCCCCTACTGGGGTCCCGGAGCTGCAAGATGGATGGGATCCCTGGCGACCCCAGCAGTGAGCACGGTCACTGACCTCAGCATGGACCTGTCCACACACCCATCGTGTGAGGCGGGGCTGGGAGCGTCGCCTTGCCTGTGATTTCTGGCCTGGGCCCCGGGGATGGGCCCCCACACTCTAAAATTAAAATTGTTTTATTGAGGGCTCCGACAGGTCTTATCACAGTCCATACATCCACCCATTGTGACAACACATTGTACGTATGTTCCCATCAGGATTTTCAAAGCAGTTTCTATTTGAGCCCTTGGTATCAGCTTATTTCCCCTCCTCCACGCTCCCTCATGATCCCTTGATTATTTGTTTTGTTTTTTTTTTGTGGGCATCACTGCCCTCTGGTGGGAGTAGGAGGCCTAGCCTTGCTCCTGGAGAGCTGCTGCTGGATTTGAATCACCAACCAGTGGGCCCCAGTCCCGCACACAACCACTGCGCCACCGGATCCCAGCCCTGTCCCTTGATTATTTCTAAGGTATTATTTTTCTTCATGTCTTAGACTGACCACTGTCACCCTTCACCTACTTTTCTGTTCTCCGTCCCCATTAGAAGGGGGTTTTATATAGATCATTGTAATCAGTTCCTCTTTTCTCCTCCCACCTTCCCCTCCTGGTATCTCTACTCTCATCGTTGATCGTGAGGGCTTTGTCTGTCCTGGATTCCCTGTGGTGTCAACCCTGAACCATATACACGCTTTGAACTAGCCAGATTTGTGAGGTAGAATGCGCGATCATGAGGTGTTGATGGGGTCAGGCATCAAAGGCCCCAAACAAACAAACAAAAACTCATATTGATGTGAATGAGGGAGAGGGAGGAGTGGAGACCCAAAGCCCATCTGTAGACAACTGGACATCCCTTTACAGAAGGGTCACAAGGAAGAGATGAGCCAGTCAGGGTGCAGGATAGCATCAACGAAGGACACAACTCTCCTCTAGTTCTTTAATGCTCTCTCTCTCTCTCTCTCTCTCTCTCTCTCTCTCCCTCTCTCTCTTTCACACACACACACACGCTATCATGACTCCGATTCAACCTTAGAATCTGACCCCTACTTAAAGAGGAAAGACCCCTGCACTGTCCAGCTGGCTCATGTAGTAGACGAATCGTCAGGGCTGCCTGGGGTCCCTGTCCTTCCCTGGGGGCTGGCAGCTGGACTGCTCCCCTCGCCCCTCGTCTGACCCAGCCTCCGGAAACAAGCGGCAGCCAGAGGCCTTGATAGGCACACCTCTCAGAACCACCGAGCAAGTGCCCACAGCCGCGCTGCCTCCGCTGTGGCTTGTCGGGGGTGATTGTCCGCTTTCTCAGCTGGTCCTGCAGGGGCCCAGGAGAGCATTCTGGCTGGTTTTAGAGCTCAGCCAGCAGATTCAGCGTCAACACCTGCCCTATCACCGCGTGAGTAAATGAAAGTGGGTTCCAGGAAAAAACCACAAGGAAAAGTCTTTTTAAAATTACTGGACAAAAACCCCAAACTCCCATCACCGTAGAAGGCCATTTTCCACAGTGGCCACAAGAGAGAGCTCAAGAGAAACTCTCCAGTCCCACACCTTTCACATCTTCCAGGAGGCTCCCAGAAACACCATTCAAATATGCTACACAAATAGTACCAGGCAGAAACCAGTTTTTGCTATGCTACATGCCACCATCAGATGAATCTTACCACCTGAGTGTCGCGTCCAAGAAACCAGATCAAAAGCATGGCTTTGAAAGGTATGTGGGTAGAATTATGACAAGGTATAATCTCATGGTCTGCCTTTTCCTAAGATCATAGAAAACCATTTCTAGCTGAGCCCTGGTGGCACAACGGTTGTGTGCAGGACTGCGGTCCACAAGGTTGATGGTTCACATCCAGCAGCAGCTCTCCAGGAGCAAGGCTGGGCTTCCTACTCCCACCAGGGCAGTGATGCGGGAGAGAAAAAAAAAAAAGAAAACCATTTCTATTCAACTATGTACACATCTTGTTTCATGTCATGGACTGCTGTGCCCTCTCGGTCTTTCCTGTTTCCATGCTTCCTTCAGGAGGCTGTCTGCTCCCCTGCCTCCTAAACCTAAATAGGGTCCCTAATAGAAGTTAGGACCCTTAGGGGAGTAGTGGGTCTATGTTGGGCTGCTAACCACAAGGCCAGCAGTTCAAGACCCCCAGCTGCTCTGAAGAAGAAAGAGGAGGCTTTCAACTACTGTAAAGAGAAAGCCACAGGCTGAGCCCCGAAGGCGTAGTGGTTGTGTGCAGGACTGCGGCCCACTGGGATGGAGGTTCAATTCCTGCTCACAGGAGCAAAGGCTGGGCCTCCTACTCCCACCACCAGGGGAGTGATGCCTAAAAAAAAAAGAGAGAGAGAGAGAGAGAGAAAGCCACAGCGGCAGTTCTACCTGGTCCTATGAGTCAGAATCGATGCAAACACAAGGAACTTGTTGTTGTTGTTGTTGTTGTTGTTTTGTATTGCGTTAGTCTGGGTAGACCAGAGAAACAAATCCACAGAAGCTCATCTGGATATAAGACAGAGTTTCATATAAAGGGTAAGAGTACCTTCAGAAAGCATCCCAAACCAGTGTGTCCAAATTCATCCGTTAGCCCGGTCTTCCTCAATCTCACAAAACACACGTGATGATGCCAAGTGCAGGAGGAGAGTCGAACCAGTGAGGATGTAAACATCTCAGCGCTGTCAGGGGTCTCCACGCGGCTGCTCCAGTCACCAGGGCTGCGTTGGGGTAGGTTCAGGTGGCTTCTCCTCAGGGATGCCTTGCAGGAAACGAGTCTTGCCAGTTGAAGTAGGGAACTGGCTGAGGCAGTTGCACCCTGGTCCAAACATCAGAGAGCACGAGACCCGAGAACACGAAGGATGAAGCTCACCGAGCCATTTATCTCTCTGCCTTTCAATTAATCCCACACATGTTTATCGACCAGGTTGGCACAATACACCTTAACTGTCTCACGTACCTAGAAGACTCCTAGAGGCTTTCTGGAGGAATTGGTGGCATGTCAGAGGAAGCCAGCGTCCATCAACCAAAGGGCCAGTAGGTGTAATTGTATGGCGGTAATATAGAAAGATGATAGTAGACTCTTAGAGACTAGGGAAGATAGAAGAGAAAACACAAGAGAGGAGGCAGACATATTTGATGGCAGCATGCTCACCTCAGCCCCTCTTGATGGACCTGTGGAACTGGGAGAAGAGAGAGTCCCTTAACTTACTAGGGACATGGATAGGTAGCCTTTAGACAGGCAGCTTCAGTAGTTACATACGTCACAAGGTGGGTGGTACTACTATAAGGTCCCTGAGCTCACAGGTAAGAAAACCTGATACCTGCAATGGGGGGAGGGGGGAGGGGGGATGCTG
>PVJH01032901.1:0-22144 GCA_004026705.1 Nesogale talazaci | reverse complement strand
CACAGACAACAGGGAAGTGAGTGTTGGGACACATTGTACAGTGTACAGGATGAAAAAATAATTTGTAAATTACTAAGGGTTCAAGGGGAAGGGGGGGAGGAAGGGTAATAAAGGGAGCTGACAATGGGGGCCTGGAGGGAGGGATAATGTTTTGAGAGTGACGGTGGCAATGGGTGTGTAAAAGTGGCCTGCACACAACTGATGTTGTTAGGGGTTGTGATGGGAGTTGTAGAGGCCCCCCCCCAATAAAATGATTCATTAAAAAAAAGGGAGGGAGGGGGAAGGGGAGGTTTTTTTGTTTGTTTGTTTGTTTTTAAAGAGGAGCTTGTACCAAGGGCTCAAGTGGTAAATGTTGGGAAATGTATGTGGAAACATGTGTGCAAATGTGCTTGATACAAATGATGTACTGAATGTTGTAGTAGCTGTAAAAGCCCCCAATAAAATTAGAAAAAAAAAAAAAGAACTAGAGGATAGAGGGGAAGAGGAGCTTATGCTGGAGGGGCTCAAGTAGATAATGTAGATGAATGTAGCAACATGTATACAAATATGCTTAATACAAATGATGTATTAAATGTATTAAATGATGTATTAAATGTACTAGCCCTCAATAAAATCTATACTTAAAAAAAAAAGATTCTGGGAGGAATGGGAGAAAAAGGTGGAACAAAATCCAAAATTATTTTTTTAAAAAGGCCACATAGACACTTGCTGGGACCCCCCAACACTAAGTGTCTCAGTCATTCTTCAAGTCTGGAAACTAGAGGCATGCTTGTTGGGTAATCAACAACACTAAGGAAGTACATTAGAGTAACCAACTCTTCGAAGTTAAAAGGCATAAAAACTAAATACAAAAAGAAAGTGGATAAAGTGATGCCACACTGTGGGGGTTGCAATAAATGACATGAAACAAAATGTGTAGGAATTACTGAATGGAAAACTAATCTGCTCTGAAAACCTTTAACCAGTTAACAATAAAAAGCTAAAAGTCATAAAAATCATGAAGACTGATCCTTATATGCAATTTTGCAAGATAAATATCCAAATTGGTCAGAAAGAAAATGACTAATATTTAAGGAATCAAAGGCAAATGGATCAAAGTTGGTGGGAAATTAAGGCAAAAATGGCCATAATTCCAAACATGGTAAGCAGGGGCAGCAGCAGCCACTTTTTCCAACAGAGAAGAAAAAAAAGGTCATAGGTTCAGAACAGTAGGCCCGAAAGATTATTGTTCTCATTATTGCTCTCGGGAGGTTAATTAGGAGTTTGTATGCCAAACAGGGACTTAGGGTCAACCCAAACACATCCCAGGACGAAGAGAGAACTCTCTGCCAAGTATACTGAGCAACCTGCTTGGAGAAGCTGAGTTCCAACAGTAGGTTTGTAAAAGCTACAGCGCAGTAGCGTGACAATACACTCCAGGTTGTCCGAGACAGTCCCAAGTTGTGTCAATGTATGTGCCAAATAATTATTAGTATCAGGCCCTTTAACCCTCAAGACAGACAGCCACCTTTACAATCCCCTCTCAAAGTAGCACCCTTTTTATCTGGGCTGGCAGAGGAGGGAAGGCAGCTCGCCTAATCCCACGTATTCCCGACTCACACTCACGCAGTCAGTCCTCCCACACGAGGGGGGGGTGGGGGTGGGGGGTAACAGCAAAGAGCAGCGGAAACCTACACCAACTATCTAAATAAATCAACCCTACTCCTTTATGCACACAAGTTAGCAACCAACAAAATCCTGAGTCTTTATTTCCAAAAGAAAAAAAAAATAAGAAGATACCAAGATAAATAAATATGTAACATGGGACTACAGAAAAAAACAAGCAAGGAAAATAATAGAACAGAGTGGGTACATATCGTTCTTGCCCTCTCAGAGTTTTGAGAAAGCAGCTTCCCATAAATTTGCTCCTGAAACACAAGTTGCTACTGAGATCTAAAGCAAAGCAACAAGCACAGTATCGTAGTTAAAAGCATCAATTTCCACTATTCCTAACAGTCACAAGGAGAGTACAATGTAAATATCCATCAACAAGTGAATAAAATGTGATAACATACATACACTATTACTCAGAAAAAAAGTCCTGATACATGCTACACACATAGAAGAACTTTGAAAACATTAAGTCAGTCACCGATGGGCAAATATTGCATGATAGCTCTTACATAAAGTATCTCAGAAGTGAATGTGTATGTAGAGACAAGATGATTAGTGGGCATCAGAGATGGGAGAGAGGGTACTTCTTGGGGCACTGAACTTCTGTTAAGGGTTATGAAAATAGTATCTTTCATTCTATTTTTCCACAAACTTCTTTAAGTCCCCTTGTAGGGTAACATAGAAATCCCATCGCTTTTTCCATAACTCTAAATATACTTCCTACTTATAGAGAATTATTATCTACATAATAATGATTTTTAACTATTGTTCCCTGGCTTTTGATTTTCAGATTCAATCTATAAACTAAGTGGCAAAACATCCTAGAGACAGGGGGGGGGAAAGTAATATACAGAGTGACAATATAAATTATGTAACTTAGTGTGGGAAATGGAAGCATTGTTGAGAACAAGAGAAACCTAAAGTCTGTTAATTTCTCCATTTTACAAATTGCAAGTCAAGAAATGGTGTCTAATGTGGATAATCAAGAATTAAAAATGAGTATATATGTATGTACATATATATATGTCTATGTGTGTGTGTATACAACATTTGAAGACTCAGAAAGTTTTCAGGTTTATGGCAAATGCTGACGGTTGACAAAGCAAAGTAGAGCTGTGAGTACTTAGAACTGAAAATATTTACAAAGGGAATCACACACAAAAAAACAGAAATTAGAAATGGTCAAAGAGATGATCTCTAAAAAATGGAAATCAGGCAAGAGAAGCAAAAATCACTTTATACCCATCTATATTATTTTTTATTTCCATATGAACCAAAAACAATTTTAAATATTTTTAAATTCCAGCAGTATTTTTAAAAGGCTAACTTCACTTTCAGTGTTCACTCATATAACATATATGTACTTTTTTGTTTGTTTGTTTGGATTTTTGGTTTTTGGGGCATCACTGCCCTCTGGTGGTGGGAGTAGGAGGCCCAGTCTTGCTGCTGGATTTGAACCTCCAACCCAGTGGGCCGCAGTCCCGCACACAACCACTACGCCACCGGGCTCAGCCCTTATATATGTACTTTTATATTCAGTGTATACATTATCATCTAATTTTTAATTGAATTAGCTCTGCAAGAAATTAAAAACTCTAAAGTAGTTTTTTTTGGAGGGGGTGCGGGGGGCATCACTGCCTCTGGTGGTCATGGGCGCTACCCATGGTGCTCCTGAGAGCCTCTGCTGGATTTGAACCGCCAAGCCCGCGGGCCTCAGTCCTGCACTCAACCACTCATGCTACCGGGGCTCAGCCCTAAGGTAGATATTTTGCTGCTACAAAAGTGCTAAGTGAATCTTGACTTAAACTTTAGTTTTGGTCATCATCAGAGCTGAACAAATACAAATGATACTAGTGTCAACCAAACACACATTATTGGAAACTACTGGAAGGCTGTCTTGTTTGGGCTAGATGTTTTCAAAACCTTAGACAATTATATTCAATGTCTATGTTATTGCTGGAAATTTTTGTGGTTGTGATATTAATAGTTCATCTATTACACAATTATCTACGTGTGAAAATTCACACTATTTAAACTATACCTATCAGACAACCTTAACTATAGAAAACAAAGAATGAGAAATGCACAAATAAGCTTTCAAAGACTCAAACGCAAAAAAAAAAAAAAAAACTGTTAAAGCATTAATGTGCACTACAGAATCCCTTACTTGCCTTTATTTTATAATAAGTAATATAAATTTGTCTCTTGCTTTAAGCCTTAACCAGTTCAGAAACAGGGAGAAGAAAAATATATGGTAGACAGTCAAGGAGATTACAAAACAACTACAAAGTAGACTGTCTTAAGCAGAGAATAATACATCTTAAAAAATGATGACCCCATGTCAAAATACGACAATACTATACACACTCAAGATCATTTGCTTATGAAAATACAAATACCTGCAATCTAATTGTCATCAAAAAGCTCTTTTGTTTAATGAATTCTCAAAAGAAATCTTTAATGCTCTAAAAAAATATCCATAACTTACTATTTCTGGAGGGATTAGAATGGCTGAGCTGACTCGAAAAAGTCAAGTTTCTACCAGTATGTAATAACTAACAACTCCTGTTTCACTTCTTGATAAATTTTTGTAGTCAAAAATGTGAATTTACTAAGGGATTGCTGTCAATCTTCTCACAAAGTGTCTTATTTGATATAGATGAATGTCTCACCAGAGACTAGTTCACCACAACAGGGATATGAGTGCATTTCACACAATCTCTCTGACTGCACAAAAGCAATTCCCTTCCATAAGGAAAATGCATCAGAAAGAGAATACCTATATTCTCCCTAACACCTAAAGAGTATCCAAATTAAAATCAAATTCCCTGTCACCAGGTTGGTTCCTTCTCATGGCCACAAACTAGAACAGCCCTTGTGGTTCCCAAGGCTGTAAATCTTTACTGCAACAGTCTCCTTTTCCTCCCTCTGAACCACGGGGGGGAGGCAACTCCTAACCCAATCTACAACCCACCATGCCCCTAGGGCGCCTCCTAAATCACTTTCACCATGAATTTAAATAAATATGTAAACACTGAACATTCACCAGCAGGCCCAGGTCTGCCTCACTTTTATCTTTCCATTTGTAAGGTTAAAAAGACTGCAATAAAACAATAAAAAGTGTTATCTTTTACTACTTACATCTTGATCTTTATTTTCACTACACTTGGAAGAAGGAACTAACTTTCTGTTTGGATTTGCAGTATTTTTTTTTCCTCAAGCACCACTTAGTGCCTAGGAGTCTATTCCGACTCATTGTGATTCAACCTTAGATGCTTTGTGTTTGTGATGCCTTAAATGTTTACAGAGAGAGAGAGAGACAGCCTCACCTTTCTCCCACAGGGGACCTGGTGGATTCAAATTGGGGGCCTTGCAGAGAGGAGCTCAATTTGTAGCCCACTCCTTTTACACTACACAAACTAAATCTTTTTTTTTTTTTTGGGGGGGGGGCATCACTGCCCTCCGGTGGTGGGAGTAGGAGGCCCAGCCCCACTGCTGGAATTGAACCTCCGTCCCAGTGGACCGCAGTCCCGCGCACAACCACTACGCCACCGGGGCTCAGCCCACAAACTAAATCTTAAGAGGACAATTTTAAATTATGGATTTGAATAAGGTCAGCGTGTTGGTTGCTTATGCTCAAAAAAAATTATTAGAAATGCTTCTGAGTATGTCAAAACTCATCCTTCACTGTAATAGCAAGCAAAGATTAGGAACTCTAAAATTAGAAAAAGGTTTGCAAAACCTCTGGAGACTAAAGAAGACTGGGGAGAATATATAGCAGGAGCTCTAATCTTCGCAAAGGCAAGATCCTGGCAGCATCAAACCACGTTCGGGGAGCATTTTCGAGACTGTTTCTTTAAATTAACCCTAGTAAATCAACCCCACCTCTTTCCCTAAAAACTGACATTTCTTGGAGCAAGAACGTCCCTAACACACAAATATAGCCAGAGCGTGCAGAACGGCCAGGCTGTCGAAACAAGAGGCGCAATGCTGTGGACAGGACAGCGGGCTCGGCAGGGCTCCGAGAATCTGTCCCTCGCCTCTTCGCGATCAACGAAGTTATGCGAAGGGACTAACTCGTGACAGCCTCGGAGGCCAGCCACGCCGCCCGGTCGCGCCGGTCCAGAGCCGGCCCCAGAGGGCGCGAGCCCTGGGCTTCCCCAGGAGGCAAAGGTTTGCAAGTAAGCCACCTCCGAGACGCATGGGTCTGCGGTCCGGTCCGGCTGGACCCTCGGCCCTCCGACCACAACTCGGGGGTCAAAGATGTCATCAGATGTCTCCAGGTTGGAGAGTGGGGCGGATCGGGAGACCCTCCTCCTCAAGGAAGATCCCAGATTCTTTCACGCGTCCTCCGCCCGGGGTGGGAGCCCGGCGGGTCACGCTACCGTAGGTCAGATGTCACGAGGGATCCGCCCACACAGACACACCCCACCCCCAGCAAGGCGTTCTGGGACGGCGCAGGGGTCGGGAGGAAAGAGGTCCCAGGCTTCCAAGAGCCCACTCTCGGCCCGGGGCTGGACGAAGTCCTGAGGTTCGAGGTCAAGGGTCACGATGGAACGTCTCCGCCTCCGCTCCCCCCCCCCCGCCCCCCGAGGGTGTGGGGAAAGTGGGCAGGAGAGCGACGGTCTTCCTACCTGAGAAGAAGCCAGCGCCAGCTGCTGCTGCTCCTCGCTGCTCTTTTGCTGGAGCTGCTGCTGCTGCTGCTCCTCGCTGATCTTTTGCTTCAGTTTCCTAAACATGGCGCAGCTCTGGGTCCTGAGTGTGAATGAAACCTGACGGGCGGGTGCCCAGGGAGTCCCTGGCGCGCCGGCGGCGCCTGGTCTACACCAGGGACCGCGGGGACCGGGCCTCGCCGCCTCCTCTCCGGGCTCGCAGGCAGCTCCGGACACTTGTCCTGCACGTGTGTGCGTCGCCGCCGCCGCGTCTCTTTCCTCCAGGTGCCACTGGCTGGCCTCGGCCCCCCATCCAGCCCCGGCGGCGGCGGCGGCGGCGACAACGGTAGCAGGTGAACAGTACGCTCCAAGGCGCCTGCGCGGCCGACGTGGAGCTCGCCCGGGGGTGGGGTGGGGGGCGTTACGGAGCGCCGTAAGGGACAAGCACAGGGACGGCGCCGGCACATGCGCACTGAGCACGCAGCGGCGGCTCGGGGCAGCGGCGAACGTGGAGGTCAAGTTCTTTGCTTCTTAACCTCCTGTGGATTCGGAGATGCCCCCCCCACCCCCTGCGGTTTAGAGCGCGAGCGAACGTGGGCTCTTGAAATCACCGGCCGGACACTTACCTGCGCTTCCGGTCAAGTGGCGAGGATGCGCTTCTGTGGAGGTCGACGGATTCGCCGGCCGCTTCGCGAAGATCCGCGTGCCTGGGCGCCGGTGGTGGGAGAAGGATGGAGTTGAGGGAACTTTGAGGTGGTCCTTGAAAGACACGTGCTTTTGTTAAGTGTTTCTGGTTGCGACTCTGTGTCGTTAATGCCTGATATTCTAGCTGTGCGGTGGGGGGCGGGGGTGGTGCTCAGGAAGTGCCTAAACAGTCTCCCAAGTCCAGAGGTTGCATGCCAGTGTGTCAGCCATAGATTTTTTTTTTTACACCATCCTTTATTCTGTCCTTCACTGAGTGTGTTGTTGTTGTTGTTGTGTGCCTTTGAGTCGGTTCCGACTCCTAGCGCCCAGAGTACAACGGAAGGAAAGCCAGCGCCATCCTCCCACTCTGTGTGTGATATTTGAGCCCATGTTGCAGCCACTGCACCAGTTCCCCCCGTTGAGGCTCTTTCTCCTTTTCGTTGACTTTACCAAGCATGACGTCCTTTTCCAAGGACTCGTCTCTCCTGACGTGTCCAAAGTATGTGACGACATTTCACCATCTTGCCTTCCAAAATGTATTCTGGCTGCACGTCTGCAAAGACACTTTTGTTCGTTCTTCTGGCAGCCCACTGTACTCTCAAAATTCTTCTCCAGCACCACAATTCAAAGGCACAACAATCCTCCAGCCACCCCCCCAATCATTGTCACAGTTACGTGCATATGTGAACCTTTCACATGCATATCAGGTGAATTAAAAACACTGTGACATGGGACAGGCACACCTTCAGCACTTAAAAAAAAATCCGGGTAGCAGATTTGCCCGGTGCAATACATACATCATTTGATTTCTTAACTGCTGCTTCCATGAGCACAGATAGTGGATACAGTTGTGTAGTTTCATATAGTTACACTGTTTGTCATTCTATGTGCCAAAGACCTGGTGATACTGCACTAAGCAAAATATCCCAGCCCACACAGAATTCACAGCCTACTGCAAGATACAGATTCTTAAAGAACTTAAAAAAAAAAAAAAAAAGCCAAATTTACTCCTAGCACCGACTGTCAATTTTTTTCAAAATACTTTTATGGGCTGAGCCCTGGTGGCATACTGGTTGGGTGTGGGACTGCGGCCTGCAGGCTTGGCGGTTCAAATCCAGCAGCGGCTCTCAGGAGCAGTGCTGGGTAGCCCCCACCACCACCAGAGGGCAGTGATGGCCTGCCCAAAAAATACTTTTATTAGGGACTCTTACATCTCATCACAATCCATACATCCCTGCATACATGTGTCAAGTACATTTGCACATATGCCGCCATCATCATTTTCAAGCATTATCTTCCCACTTGAGCCCCTGTTGTCAGCTCCCCATTTCTTCCCCCTCCCTCTCTTGCCCTTCCTCACAAACCCTTGATAAGTTATAGATTATTTTTTCCTTATCTTACATCGTCTTCCATCGCCTCTCACCCAGTTTTCTGTTACTCATCCTCCAGGGAGGGAGTTCTAGTTTGATCCTTGTGATCAATTCCCCTCTCTCCCCCCACCCTCCTCTAATCCTCCTGGTATCTCTAATCTCCTTGTTGATCCTGAGGGGTTTATCTGTCCTGGAGTCCCTCTGTTAAGGGCTCTTATCTGTAATAGTGTGCATGCTCTGTTCCAATCCAATTTGTAAGGTAGAATTGAAGTCATGATAGTGGGGGAAACAAAGCATCAAAGAGCTAGAGGAAAGTTGTGTGTTTCACCGGTGCTGTACTGCACCCTGACTCAACTTTTCTCTCTGTGAGAGAATGTCCAATTGTCCACAATTGTCCATGTACCACCCCCACCTCCTCACCCCCATTCACCTTGGGTATGGTTTTATTCTGGATCTTTTGATACCTGATACTTGATCCCATCAATACCTCCTGATCACACAAGCTGGTGTGCTTCTTCCATATGGGCTTTGTTGCTTCTGAGCTAGATGGCAGCTTGTTTATCTTCACACCTTTAAGACCCCAGACACTCTATCTTTTGATAGCCGGGCACCATCCCTACTGTCAATTTTTAATGTTTAGGTGTTTAAATCATCCAACACCTTGACTTTTTGTTCATATGTGGACCCTCAAGTTCCCCTTAGCAACCTACTTCCACACGCTAGGCACAGTTGACATCATCTGAAAATGCTTCACAAGGCCTCGGTTATCAGAACTCTGATCCTCATCTTCACTTTTGGCAAATTTTATTTACCAATATTCACAGACACACAAGCAGCTCTCTAAAACAACATAGCCTAATCACTAAACATAGTATACTTGGAGCAGGGTTGTAACTAAAAGATTAAGAGGTTCTGTACCTTTTAATGAAATGATGAGTTCACCACCAGCTCAAAGTTAATTCCTATGAGATGAACTGGCAACCGCTTTACCAATCCAGACTCCAGCCACACCACCACCCTGCCTGCTGTGTTTAATCACTGGTGCAGTAGCCACACACGACTCAGATTATTCTCACCATTTTATGACTTGTTAGAAATATAGCAGGCTCCTACTCAGCGTCAGGAAGTAAAGAGGCCATCGCAAGACAGGATCAGTTTGTCAATCAGGACAGCCTCCAACCCAGACAGCTGTCAGCTCCTTGTCTGTGTATGCAGGTGCCGGAAGAAGGTAGGACTGCTCCACAATTATATCTACTCCAAAATATTAAGCAAATATTAGTACCCATTTGCCAGCATCTGGTGGGAGGGCAGAAGCTTACTTATTCTCCCTAAAGGTTTCAGTCTGCCAAACCTCTGGCTGCAGGGCCCATCCCCTGCTCTTATTATCGTAATAGGTTGCTTCTCCCTAAAGCCTATTACCAGTTTGGTCCCATAGGCGGAGTTCACGCACTACTGTAAATGATCATAGACCAAGTCAAACCTGTTCAGCCACATCCAGGAGTCTGGGGTCTGCCCTTGTCACATACCTCCCTTTTCTATTACATGTGTGCCCCTAGATCGCCTCCCTCCTTGCTGTATAACCTATAGGATAGCCCCTTCTGTGACGTGTGTCCTTGCCTGTGATTGGGAGACTTGCGTGTCCCCAAAGGCTATCTAAGACTTGATCAGAATAAAGGAGCTCTCTCTTGCCTCTCCTCCCTCAACTCCTCTCCCACTTCCCTCTGTTCCCTTAACCCATGTCCTCTTCTCCCTCCTCATTCTCTCTCTCCATGTGGAATGCCAAGTGGGCTGAGGTGAGCAGGCTACCATGAAATGTGTTTGACTCTGTTATTTACTTCTCTCATGCTTTCTGTGTCTTTATTGTGATAAGTAATTATCGCTGTGCAATTGTGCCTACTGGACCCCCAGTGTTAGCATTAGAGGCTGGCTTCCCTGACATGCAGGCAAACCACTTCTTGGCCAGGTTAGCCTCCTCAGCCTTGCCGGGCTCAGACAGTTGTTAGCACTCTGTAGTGTCACTAGCGTGCCCTGAGACGCACTCCATTCTTGCATGAAGGCATGCTTAACTCTCTCCCCCCATGGACTCCGGAGCCCTCCACAGTCCTGTCTCCTGGCAAAGTCTCCTCACTGCTGCCACTCATGTTCTTGCCACCTCTATGCCATCTCTTGCTGCCTCTCACCAGCTGGAGACAGATGGCACCAGGGTGAACACCTCTTTGTCTTGATGGTAGCAATGTCCCACTCCATTTCCACGGCATTTCCCTACTTCCAAGACCACTAACTGACCAGTCCACTTGGTAGGTCACAGTCAACCAATCCCTGCAAAGGTTTTATGCATCTATTTTGCATTGGAAACTGTCAAGTCACTTTGCCTAGCAAATCATTCTGGCAGAACTACAAACCCAGGGCCAGAAAGGCTGTATATAAACCGAAACAGGATGCACTGCTTGGACCTCCTCAGAATACCTTTCTGACACCTGGGTTAAGCCCTCCCCTTTTGTGAACACCCAAAGAAGCACCCAGAGAGTTGCTTGCTTTATTAGGAGCCCTATCTCTACAGGCCCCCGGTGGTGCAGGGATGAAGCATTTGGTGGCTAACCAATAGGTCAATTTTAACGCACCTGCTGCTCTGCAGGAGAAAAAACCTGACCTGTTCTTATAAAAATTTCAACTTATGCTTGATACAATTGATACAGCAATTGATAATTAGATTGTTTTAAGAGTTGTAAGAGCCCCCAGTAAAATGATCTTTTAATTTAAAAAAAATTTTTTTTATTGTTAAAAATTTTCAACTTGGGAAACTCTGTACCAAAAACCAAACTCACTGTCATCAAGTTGATTCTGTCAGCGATGCCATGGGACAGACGAGAACTATGATTTGGGTTATTTTTAATCATTTTATTGGGGGACTTATACAACTCATCGCAATCCATATATACCATCCATTGTGTCCAGCACCTTTGTACATTTGTTGCCACCATCATTCTTAAAACATTTTCTTTCCATTTGTGCCCTTGGTATCAGCTCCACATTTTTCCCTCCCTGGTGAATCCTTGATAATTCATTAAGAAATTATTATTTCTTCATATCCTACACTCACTGATGTGTCCCTTCCCCCACCTTACTGTTGTCCATCCCCCTGGGAGGGGGGTTTATGTAGATCATTGCTGTGAATCTTTATGGGGTTATACAACACCATTCTCCCATGGTTTTAGACTGCCAACCTTGCAGTTAGCAGCCCAACTCTTAACCCAAGATGTCACTGGGACTTCTTAAAAAAGTTGTGTTCTGGGCTGAGCCCTGGTGGCATAGTGGTTGTGTGCGGGACTGTGGCCCACAGGGATGGCGGTTCATATCCAGCAGCAGCTCTCCAGGAGCAAGGCTGGGCCTCCTACTCCCTCCAGGGGGGCAGTGATGCCCACAAAAAAAAAAAAAAAAAAAAGTTGTGTTCTGCCAATTGCTAAAAGGAAGATTTACCTCAGCAATTACACTCTCAACAGACTCTCAGGTCCCAAAAGCTTCTCCCAGGCTTCAGAGGCCCAAAAGGCATCCACACCCCAGCATTCACAATTAGATAGCAATGGTTGACAGTCTGGTACTTTCACATGTGTTTGTTGCAGTTAGTCACCATCATGGCCAACCCTTGTTGGTCGAGTGGCATCCTCCATGGGGTTTTCGAGGCAGTGGCCTTTCTGAAGCAGATGCCAGAAAAGTGTAGGTGATTTCACACTTCCAGCCTTTTGGCCTGTAGTCAAGGCCTTAACCCTTTGCACCATTCCGGGATAGCTTAGACAAATTCAGCCCAAGGCTAGATAGTAACCTGAATCTTCTCTCCACCCTTCATGTTACTCTTCTCTTACATTTTACTATTTCCTAAGATTGTTAAGATGCTTAAAGAATGTGTTGTTAGCTGCGTTACTCAGTACTTTGTAGAACAAAGGGGTGGGAAAGAAATAGGAAGGTTGTAGAGGATTTGGGTCAGTCAACTTTAGTAAATGGACAGTTTCAAATACTAGATCCTGCAGCTGCACAATGTGCATTCTTTTTAGTTCAGATAGCATGTTCTCTAAGGTAGAATATAAAGCTAGTATATGACACAAAGTATCAGTAAATTTCAGAGCATTACTCTCAAACAGTATGTCTCTGACAACAAACGAGTTAGATTGTTAAATCAATAACAGGTATTTCAAAATCCTCAAATTTTTGGAAATTGAGCAGCTCTTCTCCCAAATTATCCATAACTCAAGAAGACACGCAGGAAGTTGGAAAATAGTCTGATTCGATGAAAATGTAAACAGCATACTAGACTTTGTGAGATGCAGTCAGTGCAGTGCTTTGAAGAAAATGTATCCCATTTTATGTTCATATTGAACATATATGTTCAAAATACTTACCATCATTTTGTCCACATTAAGACACTAGAAGAGGGCTGAGCCCCAGTGGCGTAGTGGTTGTGCGCGGGACTGTGGCCCACTGGGACGGAGGTTCAATTCCAGCAATGGGGCTGGGCCTCCTACTCCCACCACCGGAGAGCAGTGATGCCCCCCCCCCCAAAAAAAAAAGACACAAGAAGAGCAAGTAAAAAGACAAGAGAGAATAAAATAATAAAGAGCAACGTCAATAAAATAAACACAATAAAAAGTTAAAACTTGATTCTTTGAACAGGATATTAAAATGCATAGGCCTGAGTTGAGCCCTGGTGGCGCAGTGGTTGTGTGCGGGACTGCAGCCCATAGGGTTGAAGGTTCAAATCCAGCAGCAGCTCTCCAGGAGCAAAGCTGGGCTTCCTACTCCCACCAGGACAGTGATGCCAAAAAAAAAAAAAAATGAAAGGCCTCTAACAAGACTTAATGTGAGAAAGAGAAACATAATAAGAAGAATTAGAGCTATCACCACAGATGCCACAGATATTCTAAAGTGTGGGATTTCTCCCAAGTTGTCTCCCCCAAATATATGCCAAACTTCGCTGCTTCCTACACATGGCAAACTCTTGGAGGTCAACCAAGTTATGTGGTGGTTATTCTCCCTGGGGTTATCAGCCGTCTAGAGCCATCAGGCTGTATAGTCTGCCTCACCCTAAGGAGGGCCCACTCCCTTCTAATAAGGACAGTAGATTGTTTCCTTGAAGGAGGTCAAGTCCACTCAAGAATGATCAAGGTCAGGCCTTGATCATATTGTCATACTGAGTCTAGAGTCTGCCCATCTTGTCACATGTGTATCTCCTAGTCCCTCCCCTTCCTATTGCAAGTACACCCCTAGCTCATCCCCTACCTGTTACCCATATGCCCATTGTACAGCCCTTCCCGTTATGCGTATGGTTACCTGTAATCACGCCCCCAAAGATATTTAAGCTTTGGTTAGAAATAAATGGCAGCTCTCTCCTGCCCTCTCTGCAGGGCTGTGTGTGAACCTGGCTAGTGAGATCGTGCCTGTTCAGGAAATGAGCATGTGTGTTAGTCTGGGTAGACTAGAGAAATCCATAGAAACTCATATGTATATAAGGGAAAGGCTTATGTATAAGCACAACTGTACATTAAGAAAACATCCCAGTCCAGTCCATGGTCCTAAGTCTGAAATGAGCCCATATGTCTGATACCAATCTATAAGTCCTCTTCAGACTCACAAAGCACATTCAATGACAGACCAGTGGGAGCTGAGTCTTGTGTATCCCGTGGTGATAGAAGCATCATCTCAGCACTGGCAGGAGTCACTCTGTGACTTTTCTGGCTTCAGAGGTCTGGTTCCATCAGGGTAAGTCCATGTGACTTCTCCTCCGGGATGTCCCGCAGGGAGTCACCCTTGTGTCTTGTCAGAACATTATCTCCAAGGGACTGTACCTTAAGTCTCTCACCTCCAATGGGGAAATACCACCAGATTTCCCAAAATTCTCAGGAGAAGGCCATGCCCTGACAGAGGTCTCACTGGCTATCTCCAGATTGACAGGCTAGAGTCCACCCCGACACTCCCAGTCCTGAAATTGACACAAGATTACATGACTGCCACAGCATGCTACCATGAAATGTCCCTTTATGCTACTCTATCTCCTATCTCTATTATTCTCTATGACTGTACTATAATCTTTATATAACTTAACTGTACAATTGTGCCTTTCAGACCCATGATACAGTTGTCAGGGGCTGGCTTTCCCCACACTAAGAAAATAACACAACTTTATGCTAATAAATTCAATATGTACAAACTTCTTGGAAAATGCAAGTTATCAAAACCCAGATGTCCTCAACCAATGAATGGATAAACCCACTGTTGTATCCATACCATGCAACAAACTATCGATACACACATCACCTCATTTGCTAAATGAAAGAATTCAGGTCCAAAAAGTTAACAGTTGACATGACTCCTTTATATGACACTCTAGAAAAAGCAACACCAGGAGGAAGAACAGACTGGTGACTGCTAAGAATTGGTTGGCATTAACTACAAAAGGACAGCGTGATGGAGTTTTGGGGGTGAGGGAGGCGTTCATATCACAACTCTATTTGTCAAAACCTGAAAGCCTATATACCACAGAGACTGATAATAAAAACCAACAAAAAATCTAAGGCTCAAAGAGGTAAAGCATTTCAAAGTAGCACAGCCTGGATGTAATAACAGTATTTGAACTAGAGCTTTTGTGGCTATAAAACCCACGTCCACATCAGCACCATGCTACCTCTAGATCTCTGACAAGGAAGGCACAGACCCCCATTGGTAGTGTTTTCTATCTTTGCGCCTTTGTGGATTGTGGATTGATAGTCAAATTTCCTCTCTGTTGTGTGTATATTTGTCAAGAAGCGCAGTGGTGCAGTGATTAGAACACTCAGCCACTAACCAAAAGGTCAGCAGTTTAAACCCACCAGCCGCTCTGTGGGAGGAAGATGCAGTAGACTGTTTCTGTAAAGGTTGACATCCTGGGGAGCCCATTGTCAGGACAGGTCTACTCTGCCCTGTGCAGTTGCTATAATTCAGAATCAACTTTAGCAGTGGATTTGGTTTGGATTGTGTGTTTTTTTCCTTTTTCTAAGTGTCTTACACGTCAGCATTACCCCCAATTCTGGAACTGTTATAGTTTTGTTCTTCACATACCATATTTCCAATACTTATTGGTGGGTAAGGGCGGGCAGAGAGCACATAAGAAGTAACGGAAATCTGGAACACATCAAAATGCTGTATTACTATATGTATCTCACCAGAGCACTTCGAATCCTGTTGTTTTTAATACTTCTGCAAAAGAATGTGGTCTGGCTACATAAATTAAAGCTATAAACCTGTTGGAAGAGCTCCTCCAGAAGAAAGGTCTTCAGGTCAAGTCTAAATGTAGACCGTGACTTGCCCTGGAACTCAGTCAAGTTAGCAGCCAAGTGTAGCTCCTCTCTCTGGGAATTTTTTTCCTTTTTGTATTTTTGGTTTTTTAAGATAATTACCATTGCAAGCCAAAACTAAGCAAGGAATAATTAAACTAGGGAAAAGTTAGAGGCTACACTATTATGATGGCCCGTTTCACAAGTAGGCACATGAGAGGGGAAAAAAGAATCGTGATCTCAGTGACAGAAGTGGAAACTGACGCCACGCTTTCTGGCTTTTTATCCTGGTCTCCAACTGTAACATGTTTGTCACTTTCTCCTCTTCTGTGAGACACTCCCTGAGCACTGTTTTCCAGCTGCACAATTTAATTTTAAGTCTCTTATTTCTTGACTTGACTTGGTCTAGCAATATTTACACAGCTGATGGCCCAAAGTTTTAACGAGGAAAGTCTTTTGAAGGTGAAACAAAACACTGGGCTGAGAAATAATGTCTTTTTAAAGACACGACTTTTTGGTAACAAAGATTGAGGAAATTGACGTGAGAAGGTGCTAAATTCCCTACAGCTTACTAAGTGACTGGAGGCTAATCAGACTCCTAAGTAAACTCACTCTTGCAAATATTTGCACTTGTGTTTCTATTTCAATAAAACAGAGACTTTGTCTCAAGCTCAAGATCTTGGATGTGCTATCTGGAAAGGCTCTGTGGCATGACGGCTAAGCACATCAGCATTCAAGTCTGCTGGGTGGGTTCAAATTCCAGCTGTGCCATTTATTAGCTTTGTGGACTGTGGCAAGAGTCTTAACTTCTGTATCTGGCTGACTTTCCAGCTACAAAATAAAGACCTGTAATTGTATCTGCTGTAAAGTTTCTGTGAGGATTAATTGCGTAACTCTATATACGATATTGGGATGATCATTTTTTATTCTTTTTTTTAAAATCATTTTATTGGGGGCTCTTACAGCTCTTATAACATTCTATACAGCAGTTGTATCAAGCATATTTGTACATATGTTGCCATCATTTCCAGAACATTTTCTATTTGAGCCCTTGGTATAAGCTCCAATTTTTCCCCTCCCTCCCCCATCCTTCCATCCTTGTGAATCCTTGATCAATTATATATTATTATTATTTCATATCTTACACTGTCTGTTGTCTTCCTTCACCCACATTTCTGTTATTCATCCCTTTAAATATATACAACCTTGTGAGGGGTTCTTCATTTTTAAAGTCAAATTTCCCCAATACTTAACTCTAAAAAATCAAATTATTAAAGTATTAGAAAGAAGTACAGGAGGGTTTACTTATAAACTTGTAGTGTTAGTGGCGCAAGTAATAAAACACAGAAACCCTGGGGGGGGGGAGGTGAGTTCAAATTTATCAAACTATATGAAATGTTTTTAAGTTTAAAAATTCTGTTGTATAATTAGATCTGCAATTTATTTCTCTGTAGTCATCATATGACAACATGAGTAAAATCTTGTTGACCTAAAGAAGGCAGATAAAAGAATGCCTGGTGTATTCTTCTACGTAGGTGAGACTGATGTATGATGTTTTAAAGTCAAGGGAAATATTACTTTAGAGTATAGGTACAATGTAGCAATTTTAGCATGCTTTTATTTTTATTTAAAGAAGAAAGGGGCAGTAAAGCAATGCCTGTAGAATTGTAAAGACATGGGAATGATGGGTAAACATAACTGATGGGTAGGAGAGGAAAAATATATATGTACATCTATATATGCATATGTAACAAGGAAGCAGCTGGACTTTGAACTTTTACCTAAATCCTACCTCAGTGCAAGAATGGTTTGTTCTAACAATGTGGCATTGAATGATACTCACCTTCCTGACAGGTCAACTGAAGACAAAATGGTAGCATAAGCAAATGTGGTGAAGAAAGCCGATGGTGCCCTGCTATCAAAAGTTTAATGTCTGGGGTCTTAAAGCCTTGTAATTAAACAAGCAGCCACTTAGCAGGGAAGCCACAAATACATACAGAAGAAGCACACCACCCTGTGTGATCATGAAGTGTCAACAGGAAGAGGTTTCAGACGTTCAAAATTACATGATCAACTTGATGGGAAGGGGAATGAATACAATAGACACCCAAATCTCATCTGCAAAGTAATTGGAAGGTCCCTCTCAGTAGGACCACATGGGACATGATAAATCTCTGGTCACTCAGTAATTCTTCCACTTACTATTAAGATATTTGTTTGTTTTACCTCATTAATCATGTTAGATTCATGGTATGCTTATTTGTATATGTAAGATTGTCTGAGAGAGGAAAATTAAAATAGATAACCCTCCAGAAACAGTAACAAGAGTCATGGCTCCCTGAGGGTACCAGAAAGAGGGTGGGGAAGGGGGTGCTATGGGGAGCTGATAGCATTGATGATTGTATAACTCTTCTTGAGGGGACTGGCCAACAGAATTGAGAATTGTGTGTGAATAAATTTTTGGATTGTGTAAGCTATGTCAATAAAACTATTATAGTTTTAAAAAAGAATTATAAAGAAAATTTTACTTTAAACCTTGAGTTCTTTTTGAGCCCAAGCAATATATTATATATGCTCAGGATAAGAAAAAAGTGTGAAGGATATATAGCAACCTATTACCCATGGATAGATAAACCATAGTCAATAGAATGGATCAGAAGATGGGAGGTAGATTTCACTTTTTACTTCACATATTTCTGCATGTTTTGAACATTTAAAATGCGTACATAATACTTCTCTAGAAGTGGCTGAGCCTCCAGGGTAGTCCCAGAGGGAGTAGACCCCTGCCCAGTCTCAGAACTTGCACCGAATCTCCAAAGAAAATGAATTCCTCCACTCAACAAGGAGAAGTGGATACTTTACTCCCAAATCTTGATTTTTGTAGGAAGAACAAAAGGCAGGGCTCACATGATAAAGTACACAGTATTTCATACCAAATTACACCACTTAAACCAACTCATGGGGTGACTCACCACAATGTCAGCTGTTCAAAACCATCAGCCTCTCAGCGGGGGAGAGATGAGGCTTTCTAATCCTGTAAATAGCTCCTGTCTTAGACAGATTCCATAGTAGGGTGCTATGAGCTGGAGTCAATTTGATAGCAGTTGAATTTTTTAGTTTCCCGTTCTCAAAACCTCTGCTCCCCTCCTGATTATTTCCTTAATCCTCCATATGCAGACTTCAGCCTTGTGGGCTCGTCCTTCCCCACTTGACTGTGCCCCACTTCACCCATCTCGAATTGCTACACCTTTTACTCCTCCTCACACACAGAAGATGATTTTGCATTTGGCAAAGTGAAGATCCTCTTGTTACTAGGAACTGGCATACAAGGAGCAAAGGGGGTTGTAAGTACTAGGTTTTTTTTTTGTTTTTTTTTTTTTGCTAATTTTTAAGGATAATAGATAAGAAAATATGGGGGAGTGCAGAGTGGAAATCCAAAGCCCATCTGTAGGTAATTGGACATTCCCTTACAGAAGGGTCTCTGGGAGGAGACAGCCACTCAGCACGCAGTGTCGCACTGATGAAACATACAACTTTCCTCTAGTTCTTTAATGTTTCCTCACCCCCTCTATCATGACCCCATTTCTACCTTACAAATCTGGCTGGACCAAAGCATGTACAGAGCTGGAAACATGGAATCCAGGGCAGATAAATTCCTCAGGACCAATATTGAGGGTAGTCATATCAGGAGGGGAAGGAGAAGGTGGTGGGGAAAAGGGGAACTACCAATCACAATGATCTGTATATAACCCTCTCCCAGAGGGATGGACAACAGAAATATGGGTAAAGGGAGACATTGGGCAGTGTAAGACATGAAAAAATAAAATTTAAATTATCATCGGTTCATGAGGGAGGGAGGGAGGGGAAGAACGAGAAGCTGATACCAAGGCCTCAAATAGAAAATGTTTTGAGAATGATGATGGCAACAAGTGTACAAATGTGCTTGACCCAATGGATGTGATAAAAGAGTTGCAGGAGCCCCCAATAAAATAATTTTTTTTAAAGGTTAAAAAAATGTTAAACTTTTAGCTGGCATTTTCCTAACCACACAATTTTGTTTTACAAAGGTTTTTCTTTTCCCAAGGAGTGTTAGACTCAAGGGAACAAATGGAAAACAATAACATTGATGAGGCATTAAAAGGAGAGGTAAAGGGGCATGTGTTCCACGTTTGAAATGGGCTGGGCGGGTGGTGGTTCAGTGATAGAACTCTCCCCTTCCAACCAGCGCCCCTGGGGTAGCGCTGTGCCTGCTTGCTTGCCAATAGGAGGCTGTGCACGTTTCAGGGGGAGCTTCCAGATTTGAAAAAACAGACCTGGGGAGCTGCTTCTAAAAAAAAAAAAAAACCACCCAATAAAAAACGCCTTGGATCACAATGGTCTGATTTCTTTGTGCATAGGGCCACCCTGTGCCCGGCAACCGTACAGCTGAAAAATCACATGGCAGCCTCATGACTGCCCCTTCCACTCTAGAGGAGACATGGGTTCCCATGGCAGCGGGAGAACAACATTCAGTCATCCCCTGCTCAAACATGGCAGGAAGGTGGGTCCTCTAATCTCAGCCAATAGCTCCACGCACCCCACCCCTGGCCAAGCCTCCACTTCAGCATTCCTTCCCAGTGGAGTGCTCACACCTCGGACAACTCCCCAGGGGCACGCCCAAGCCCTGGCAGCTGGAGAAGCCAACAGAGGCTTGCTGGGAGCAAAGTACTTGTTTACGCAACTTCGCACCTTGTCCTGCTCTCGCAGCTGTGGCAATGCCTGTTCTTCCAGGCACGGTAATTCTTACCTCCCCAGGTGTTGGACTGCCAGCAGCAAGGTCGGCAGTTGGAAGCCACCAACCATCCTGTGTAACCCACTAATGGTTACAGTCGCAGAAACCCACAGGGATGGTTTTAAGCTGAGTGTAGAGTCCCGCTGAGTCAGAAATGGACAGGGTGGAACTGCCTGTGACTCTACAAGAGTTATCTTTCGCCTTCAGAAGTTGATGGTTTTGTTAAGTAGCTAGATTTAGGCACAGGGGGTGTCCCGGCCATGCCAGCAAGGGTTCCCATAGAAGAGGCTGGGAAGAAATCAGGCAACCGTTAAACATCTAAGACCCCCAAACTGAGCATGCACATACTCAAATTCCCCAAACCAGGTGGGAGACACACCTGGGCGGTCCAAACTAGACCCAGGCCCATGACATCACCCAGGAGGCCTCAACCCAGCCAACGGGGCCAACCAATACCTTCCACCACACCTACTCCCAACCAGGGGGCATCTAGAATAAAGGCAGGGAGCACGTTCTGGAATTCTCTTGTCCCAGTGTCCTGCCCTCCTCACTCTCTCTCTCTCTGGCCTAAGTGCTCCCCTCTTGCCCCTTGCTTCCGTGACCCCTTGGTTCCTGGAATACACCCCCCCCCCTCCAGTTCTTCACATTTGGGTGCACTTTTCCAAGAGGTCGCGATGCCCAGTTGTGCACCGCTTTGAGACTGTAAAACCTGAAAGGTGTCCTGACCTTCATAAAACCCACTTGGGTTACAAAACGGGCTTGAGCATGAATTCTTCCATTGTGAGAAGCCAAGAACCAAGGTATTAGCTGCTGGAGAAACCCTACAGTCCAACTTGTAATGTACTGCACTAAGCCACCAGAGCTCCTTCATCTCATTAAGTTACCTTGAAAAAAATAAGAGCCCATTTAAAAGTGGCATCCTCGGGGATCTGCTGGGCCAGCGAAATTCAAGGTACAGAGGTCAACTCAGAAAGTTATGTGTTTTTTTTTCTTTTATTACCAAGGGGATACTCTTGACAGATTTCCTCAAAGGATACAGAATGATCATGAGACTTGGTAGGAAGAAGTTTGTAGGACATTCAACATAGACATGAGAGAGGAGCCAGAAAAGTGTCAGGAAGGGATATTTTCTTTCTTTTTTTTTTGGTGGGCATCACTGCCTCTGGTGGTTGTGGGTGCTACTCAGCCGCTGCTGGATTTGACCCGCCAAGCCTGCGGGCTGCAGTTCCGCACTCAACCACTTAGGCCACCGGGGCTCAGCCCCAGGAAAGAATATTTTCACTGTAACAATGTACCTGCTCATTGTTCAAGGGTAGCAATGGCTATCCTGTTAGAATTGCGATGGGAAACCTTACCCTATCCATCCTGCAGTCTGGGGTTGCCCCTTAAACTTTTTCCCTTTCCCCCAAACTCAACATTGAGAAGGAACACAATTTGAGTCGCTTCTGCCTGAGGTGCCAAATATGCTATTTTGATGTGTTATGAATTAAAGAACCCTTTGGGATGGGGTTAAGGGAAGCACCATCTTCAGAAACATATGGACTTCAATAGAGGATCTGGCAGGAAGATATAACTTCACACTTTGATTTTTCGTTTAATAAGTATTGCTATGCTTTGCAACAACACTGTTAAAATTTGTTTTGTTGACATGTAAGCCACCTATTATACAATTTAATCATTCAGTCACATTAAGATGAGTTGATAAAAAGAAAG
>PVJH01032900.1:0-22138 GCA_004026705.1 Nesogale talazaci | reverse complement strand
GGGATTGATCAAGAGCTGCCAAGGTAGTTCACCATCAGAAAATCTATCCTTCTAATTCACTACACATATGTAACAAAGGAGACGTTTCCACACAGAAAAGGCATTTTATAGAATGCAACAGTGATAGCGGTCTGGAATTTGCTTCTCAGTAGTTTTTTCTTCCTGGTTCATGGAATAATTGGGGAAATATTCCTTCCCTTTAAAAATTCTGGAGTAGTTTGACTAGAATTGGTGTCAACTCTTGCCTGGCTGTTTGGCAGAGGTATCCAGTGAGGGATTTCCTGATAAAAAGTTCGAACAAAATAGGAATGAAAGGAAATTCCTCAATATTATTAAAAGGAATGTATACAAAACCAAGAGGCAGCACCATCCTCTAAGAAAAAGGTTGGGGGCGTGCCCTTTTAAAAATGGGAACCAGATGAGGATGTCCCTTACTCTCACTCTTGTTCAGTAGTGTGCTCACAGTTGTCATCAGAGCAGTGAGGGCAAACAGATGATGGAGGTCATTCACGTGGGCCAGGGATGCACCCTGCTGGTGGCAGAGTGGATGATGCATTGAGGTCTTAGCACAAAGTCAGCAGTTCATAGCTACCAGTCAGTCCTCTTGAGAAAGAAGAGGCTTTCTGCTCTCGTCAAGAGGCACAGGCCTGGAAACCTTCGGAGGCCGGTGTTCTCCTGAGTCCTCCGGGGTCCCTGGGAGTCAGAACGGACTCCATGGCAAGGAGTGCTGCGTGTTTTTAATTGGCAAGGTGAAAAATAAACTACCGTTGTTCACACATGATATGATCTGGACAGAAAATTCTGGAGAGTCAATGAGAGTCACTGACATGAATAGAAAGCTCAGCCAAGTGGCAAGGTACAAAATTCACATACAAAATCAGTTGGCTTGTTGAGCCCTGGTGGCGTAGTGGTTGTGTGCGGGACTGCGGCCCACAGGGTTGGCAGTTCAAATCCAGCAGCAGTTCTCCAGGAGCAAGGCAGGGCTTCCTACTCCTACCAGGGCAGTGATGTCACCCCTCCCCTGCAAAAAAATCAGTTGGTTTCTCCTATGACAACAAAGAATGTTCCCTAGTCTCCGATCTGATAGAGAAAGGAAAGAGGACTTGTCCAGTTCAAGTGTTCTTGACAAGAGAAGACACAGGATGAGGTCTCGTCCTTCCCTCTTGCAGAAGGTTCTGCACACCCAATGGTAATTCATCCAGGCTGAATCAATAGGTCAACAATGGGCACACTGACCCATGAAGCAGAATCAAGAGCCCTGTAGTATGTCGCTTTAGATATGGACAGCGGATCTTCAACAATATGGCTCAAACACCCTTCCAGAGAGAAAAGATAACTTTTGTTAACAGATGATATGTAAGCCCTATCTCACACAAGGAAACAAACACAACATGGATCAAAGACCTAAAGGTTAAAGACAAACTTAAGAATCTCTGGGGAGATGAGAACATGGGACAAAGCTAGCGCTCCTAATTTATGGCATAAGCACACTGTCAAACATAAGTATAAATGATAAATGCATGAACAACATGATGCATGTGATAACCAGAATCCCCTAAAAATTAAATATTTATGCTCATCAAAAGACTTTTAAAAAGAGTGCCGAACATCCAAGTGAAGGGATGCTTGCAATTATTAGCCATATGTTATTTCTATTTCTATCTCTTTGAGGAAGTGCCATAATGTTTACAATAACGATTATGCCATTTGAAAGTACCACCAGCAGTGTGTAACGACTCTCAATGCACTGTTCTCCTGACAACCTAGCATTTGCTCTTTTCTTCTGTTCAGATCAGGGTCACTTTCTGCAGGAGTGAGATGATAGCGCATTGTCGTTTTGCTTGCATCTTTCTCATGTCGAATAATTGCAAGCATCTCTTCACGTGGATGTTAGCCAGCTGAACACCTTCTTTGATGAAGAGTTCATTCATGGTAACAATTGACATAATTTGGGAAGTGAAGGAAGAAATCCTTTTTAAGTATAACAGGATAAGGAAACATTTATCAAGAAACACAATACATTTGACTCTATTACATTTTTTTTAAATGTCTATCTTTTTGGTGGCTTCCCTGGCCTAACTCTTGAGCCCTGGGACCACCCAGGAGCCCAGATGCTTCTGTCTGTCTCTTTCTCTGCTGTCTCTTCCCTTCCTCAAAGTCCTTCACTACCTCCAATAAAGCCTATATATTAGAATTTCAAAAAAAATTCTGTATTTTTATTAAAAGGTAAAATTAAGAGAACAAGAGCAACTGTTCGGAAATACTTGAGGAAGGTGCATGTGACATTGTCACGAGTACTTTCAAATTTTGAAAAAGCTTTGAAAAGCTTTAAAGAAATGCTGTAAAGGACAAGGATCCAAAATATATGGCATCTGCAGACCCTCACCACTATCAAGATAGAGATGATAGATAGATAGAGAGATTTGTCTATTTTTACAGCACAGCTAATCACAATGTCTAGTGTTCCCAACTGATTTGAAGCTTCAATCTCCGCCAGGTTGCCTCTTTTTAAGAGTCAATATATTTGATAGAAAATATCATTTAATTAGCTTATTCAAAATTTTGGAGTATCACCTAGGAGTTGTTTGAAAATTATTTAAATGAATAGATCATATTCCCTGTGTTAAGTTCATTCTATTGCACACAGTGAAACAGTGTTGAAGCATACAAAAATGAGGAGACATGCTTAGATAGCCTTGAGATACAAATATCTCCAAGATGAATAGTCAAATGAAAAAAGGAATATACAGAATAGAGTGTGTACATTTCGAGATTCATGCTAATACTGCTTCCTGTCCCACAGGCTGATGTTGCCTGGAGTTAGTTGTACTTTAGAAAGATGATTTTGCAACTTTTAATTGGCCCACAGCTAAGAGATGATTAAACAGGGGCCCGGTTCAGGTTGTGACAAGTGTGAGTAGGCAGAGACTGTGCAGTCAATGTGTGTAGTTACTAATTGTCCTGCTTGATGAAAGTCCCACTTTTGGCTTAGGACCCATTGGAATTTCCAGAGAAATCAAGGATAATTTCAGGACCAAGTCTGGTTTCTCGCTTGTGCTGAGCTTTGATTATTAGGACAGAGTTACTGGGAACAGCTACTGTAAGATTTCTGGCCTAACCCTTTCCATGCCTTGAGTTTTTCCTGGCTTTGGAGAAGGATGACAAGCCAGCTAACAGCGTTGGTCAGAGACAGGAAACCTGGGAGATTTTACCCGGGAGATGGCGACATTTCTGAATTCCTCACAAAAGGTAGCCTAGGAGAAACATCACATGAGAAGGTGCTGTCACTCCTCGTCGTTACCGAGTGCTGCTATAACAGAAATGTCTACAATGGGAAGTTTCCTCAGGAAGGAATTTATTTTCTCGCAGTTTAGGAGACTAAAATTCGCGGGGAGGGTTTCTTTCTCAGCTGCATCTAGAGAAAGGCCGTTGTCTCTTTCAGGTTCTGCTGCTGGGGGAGCATTATGTGGCTCCCTCCATCTCTCCTCAGATGTGCTGTTATATCTCCAAAGTTTATTGGACTAAAATGCACCACTTACTATTCCTGTCTCAATAGAGAAAAGACCAATGTTCCCAGATTGGATTATAACCGTGCGTATAGGAGTTAGGACTTATAGCACATGTTGGGTGTGTGACCACTGGATCGATAGCATTGCTTGACACACATTTTCCAGATGTTTGGGATATCCATAATCTATCTTCCTCCTCACATCTGCTCTTGGACTGCTACTGACTCAATGTGATACAAAAGTGCTGCCTTTCTCTTACGAAAATTATTTAGAGGGGCGCGAGTATAAACGTTTTAAAGATTGGCTGGAAATTCAAGGGCTACCTCATTTGACATTTGATAATAAATCATCAAAGTCAGGCACTCTAATGGTGAATGGTGGTGGTGGAGGGGATGGGGTATGGTCTATATCCTTGTCCCTTACAGAAGTCCTTTAAAGCTTTTCACACTGAAGGTAAGAGCTAAAAATGTAACAATCCTATAAAAAGTATTGGTGACAATTGACATGATTTTGGAGGCGAGGGTAAAAGCCCTTTTGAAGCATAAAACGATAAGAAATGACAATCATAAAGAAAGACCTCCCTTCTAAGTATAAAATGATAATAACTGACAATCATAAAGAAAAGCCCTCACAGAAGAAGCACACCAGCCTATGTGACCACGAGGTGTTCAAGCGATAAGGAATCAGGCATCAAAGAATATAAAATCTTATCATTATGTGCACACCTTTGCATTAGAGACGCTGAAGACAATTATATGCATAAGAAAATGTGGTGAAGAAAACTATCAAAAGATATAGTGTCTGGGGGCTTAAAGGTTTGAAGGAAGACAAGTGGCCATCCATCTCAGAAGTAACAGAGCCCACATGGAAGAAGCACACCAGCCTGTGTGATCATGAGGTGTCAAAGAGATGAGGTATCAGGCGTCAAAGAAATAAAAATTATATTATTATAAATGAAGGGGAGTATAGGTTGTGGACCCAACTGTAGGTAATGAACTTCTCCTTATCGAGCGGTCGCAGGGAGGAGACGAACCAGTTAGGGTGTAGCGTAAAAAAGATAAAACATACAACTTTCCTATGGTTCTTCAATGCTTCCTCCTCCCCACGATCATGATGCCAATTCTGCCTTACAAATCCAGCTAGTCCAGAGGATGTACACTGATACAGACAGGAGCCAGAAACATAGGGAATCCTGGACAATCGATCCCTTTGGAATTAGTGATGAGAGTGGTGATACTTGGACAGTAGAGAGAAGGTGGGGTAGAAAGGAGGAACCAATTATAAGGATTCACATATAACCTCTTTCTGGGGTATGGAAAATGGGGAAGTGGGTGAAGGGAGACATCGGACAGTGTAAGATATGACAAAGTAATAATAATTTTTAAGTTATCAAGGTTTATTGATAAAGGGAGGAGGAAGCAGGGAGAGAGCAGGAAAAATGAGGCGCTAATGCCAATGGCTTAAATTGAAAGCAAATGTTTTGAGAATGATGAGGACAACAAATGTACAAATGTGCTTGGCATACAACGGACATATGTATGGATTGTGATGAGTTGTATGAGCTCCCAATAAAATGAATACAAAAAGAGAAAGACCTCCCTTTTAAGTATAAAAAGATAAGAATGACAATCATACAGAAAAATGTTCATCTTTGATGCCATAAGAATTAAAATGATGTCTATACTTTTAATAAACAATAAAATTGAGAGAACAGCAAAATGCTAGGGAAATATTTGAGGAAAGTATACGTGAGAGTGCAATTACCCCCGATATATATATCATGAGGTTTAACAAACATTTAAGAAGCTGCATCTCAGCTGAGAAGTGAGTGAAGAATGAATTCACCCTCAAAGTACAATATTAAAACTACCCATATGATAGAGATTGAGCTCCTTAGTAATTCCAGAAATGCATGATATAAGAACATTGAGACTTTATTTATCAAATGAGAAACTATGAGAGATCGTTAACAGGCTCATAAAGTAATTACTTTCCTTATACTGCCCATGAGTACACCCAGTCCACAACTTTTGAAAGTGGATTTTGTAGTATTTGTCACAATTTTTATGTAGAGTTATCAGTTCAGGGAATCCATGTCTAGATATTTAGTTAAAATTAAATAATTATAAAAAATTAGGTAATTATAAATGAACCCCCTCCCCCACCAAAAGCATCTAACAGACATCGATCACAGTGAAAGTAATAAGAACAAATTGAAAACCACGGAAATGTTGACCAAGTAGTTAATGAAGAAATATAGTATGGTATACCATTACATAATAAACTATAATTTAACCACATAAGTGATGGTGGATAAAGTATCCATTATATATTGTGATGTAGAAGACAATTTTTTTGTATATATTTTTCTTTTATATGGTTATATATATGTCTAAAAGATAAGGACTACTTAAAAAACATAAACACATCACATTATTCCAAAATAACAATAATTTCTCAATGTCATCAGCCGTCTGATTAATATTTATTAATATTAATTAATGAATATTAACATCATTAGATGTTCCCAATTATTTCATAAATCTTTTCTGATCTTCAGTTTGTTTGTTTTCTTCAAGATCCAGTAACGTTTATTCATTGCAACTGGTTGAAAAATCTCTTGTCTTATTCCATCCATTAGTTTTCCTTTCTTTCTTTTTTAGCTTGTATATGATTTATTTGCTAAAGAACCTAGAGCATAGATGATCTTGTGATCTGCCACTTGCATTTGTGATGTTATTAATCTTTGACATTCAGTGACCAGACTCATCATTTTAGTAGGGACTTAAAACTGGTGATATTCTAATAGCATCATTTTAGTAGGGACTTAAAACTGGTGATATTCTAATAGCATCATTTTAGTAGGGACTTAAAACTGGTGATATTCTAATAGCATTTTTAACTGGAATACTTCTCTGTAGAGAAACATGCTTCCACACACTATTTGCTTACCTGAAAAGGTGGAATACATGTTTGATTTTTTCCCTTTATTTTACTAGCTTTTAAAAGGAAGAGCTGGTCCTCTTAGCATCTTCCCAAGGGACGCAATGAGATTCTTCTTTCATTGTAATTTTCCCCTTTGTTTTTAACATGCTATTTATTTTTAATAAATCATTTTATTGTATAGGGGACCGTTACAGTTTTTATTACAAACCATACATCAATTGTACCAAGCACATTTGTACTTATGTTGCTGTCATCATTTTCAAAACATTTTCTTTTTACTTGAGCCCTGGGTATCAGCTCCTCTTTTTTTCCTTCCTCACTCATCCTCCCACCAGTGTGAACCCTTGATGAATTAAAAATGATTATTGTTTTTAAACCTGACATTGTCTGCTGTTTCCCTTCACCCACATTTCTGAATTTTGTCCCCCTGGGCAAGGGCTTATATGCTGATCAATGCAATCAGCTCCCCCTTTTCTTCCACTTCTCACCCCATTTCCCCCATCCTCATGGCATTGCTACTCCTATTACTGTTTCCTCGGGGTTCATCTGTCCTGGATTCTGTGTCGGGGACTCTTATTTGTATCAGTGTACATGTTCTAGTCTAAATTTATAAGGTAGAACTGGGGCCATGGTAGTAGGGGAATATTGTGTGTTCATCGGTGCTATACTGCACCCTGGCTATTTCCACCCTTCTGTGATCCTCCAGTTTTCTACAGATGGGTTTTAAGCTGCCACTCTGATATTCCCATCCTGTTTGCATCAATATGATTATTTGTTTTGGATCTTCAATGCCTGATACCTAATCCCATTGACATCTCATAATCACATAGGCTGGTGTGCTTCTTCCATGTGGGCTTTGTTGCTTCCCAGCCAAATGACCACTTATTTAACTTCAAGGTCTTTAAGACCCCAAATGCTGTATCTTGTAATAGCTGGGCACCGTCTGCTTTCTTGACCATTGGCTCATGAACCCATTTGGTTTTCAGTGATCATGCTGAGCAGCTACTTTGCCATCCATAATGTCCTTCCTCAGAGTCTGGTCTCTCCTGACAACGTGTCCAAAGTATGGAAGATGAAGTCTGGTCATGCTTTCCTCCAAGTAGTACTCTGGCCTCACTTCTTCCACTACAGAACTGTTGGTCCTTTTAGTAGCCAATGGAACTTTCAATATGCTTCCCCAGAACCACAAATCAAGTGCTTCTGTTCATGGCCCCTGGACTGGTTTTGTTTCTAGCCATCTTTCAATGACCAGGGCTACGAAATATGTAGGGGTTCTTTGGTTAAAAAAAAAAACGAAATCCATCATGAGCTTGTCTTCTAATCTCCTCCTTTTTTCTAGATATCTCTTTGTGGTGGTTTATACTGTGTGTCAATTTGACTAGGCTATGGTTTTCAGTGAATTGGTTGACATTGTAGAAACCATCCTTCATGTTGAGAAGTGCTATTATTAGCAGCCAATCAACTGAAAGGGGAATTTCCTTGGGAATATGGCTTGCCTCCAGGAGAGAAAGGACTGCCTTCTCTTTTGATGCTGGTTAGCTTTCATCACCTTTTCTCTGGTTCTGGGGACCGAAGGCTATAGAAGTCTCTGGTCTATATATTTTGGATACACCAGTCCCCACAAGCCTAAAGCCAGCAGAGACCTATCGCAGGCCATTCGATTTGCAGTTCCTGAGTTCCTTAGGGCTTACATCCATGTGAACCAAGAGAGGTTTTTAGCTTCCTGACAGATGTGGGGCTTGTCATGAACCATTTCCTCAAATTATGTGAGCCATTTGGACATAAAGTTTTCTCTATGTACCAGATACACTTCACTGGTTTTTCTCCCCTAGAGAAAATAAGCAAGGCATCCTTCGCCCATTAAAATAGTAAATAATGCTATAGGAAAACATTTAAGGATTTGAGAGCGTATACATCATATTTTTAATTAATTAATTAATTTTTTCAATAATTTTATTGGGGGTTCTTACAGCTCTTATAACATTCAAAACATTCTTTGTATCAAGCACATTTGTACACATGTCTTCATCTTCATTTTAAAATATTTTCTAAGTGAGCCCTTGGTATAAGCTCCTCTCCCCCCCACCCTTTATAAAATTATTCCTTTGGGGGCCCATACAACTCCCATCACGATCAACACACGTCAATTGTAAGCATACCACATTTGCACACCTGTTGCCATCATCACCCCCAAAACATCCTCCTTGCACTTAGGCCCCCAGTACTAGCTCTCCATATCTCCCCTTCCTCCTCCTCCTCCTCCCCCATGAACCCCATGTATAATAATTTATACATTGTTATTACATTTTCATATTGTACTCAGTCCACTGTTTCCCTTCACCCACTTCCCTGCTGTCCATATTCCAGAGAGATCATATGTAGATCCCTGCAATTGGTTACCCCCTTCCACTCGACCCTCCCTCCGCCCTTCCAGACTTAATATTTATTTTATTAGGAAATAATAAAAGGTATACATAAGGGGGCTTCAAAAAGTTCTTTAAAAAATGCCATGAGCTTTAACTCCATTTCCTACAAATCTTTTGAAGGCCCCCTTATATATTTAGCAAAGATAAAACAAGATTGCTTCTTGATGATAAAATGAAAGGGAATGTTTCATTTTCCTTTTTTTGGGGGGGGGAGCTTTTCAGTATTTACAAAATTTCCATAGTGAATGCATTTTAATTTTTTGCTATAAGAAAAATTCTGCTACAAACAAAAATAAACCAGATGGTATAAATTATGTTATAGTAAACTGCCTGCTGTCTGTCAATCTTTTATGTGGGTAGAATAATAAAAATCTATTAAGTATATGAAGTGCTCTACAATTTACTAAGCATTTTACATCCATTATCTTTCACAAGCATCACTAAGGCACTGTGAAGTAGACAGGATAGGAATGTTGCTTTACAGATAAGAAAATTAAGAAAATATATAACGAATCAAGGCTACAAGGCAGAGCTCTCGGCTTCCTGGTTGGTATTCTTTCCCCTGTATAAAGTCTATCGCTATTGAATGACTAGTGCACTCTCACGATTCAAGAAAGGCAAGAGAAGCAGTCCTGCCACAGCACACCCCCTGCCTGCTGCTTACAAACTGTTCCTGAGATTAACAAGAGATGCTACCAGGCAGATGAAAATGCCGATACTTCTTTTAGTGATTATTTAGCATAATTTAAAAAGTCAAATCATCTACATGTATTTTAATGGAAAACAGCAACCCCCTGCCCAGTGGTGCAGCTCCACCTAACATTCTTTCCGCCCTGAGGCAGAAAAGTCAACCAGATGGTTTATTTTCAGCTATTAGAGTTGTTTCTTCTGATTCTAATTTCGATATTTTCAAATAACCAGTTTTACTGCTTGGATGCTATCATTCAGATAATTAGATAGCATCAACTCAACTACCTGACATCGATCCCAAGTAGTCACCCTTTAGGATGGACCAGAACTGGCCCAGTCGGTTTCCCAGACCATAACTATTTATGAGAGCAGACAGCTTCGTCCTTCTCCTGCAGATATGCACTATAGATTTTCTATTCTTAAAGATGATCATTTCATTCTTTTCTTTCTTTATATAGATAGTGCCTCTTTCCTTTCACTCTGATATATGTACATCATACATTTTGGTTAAATTAGTAATATATACATTGCTATGATTATATAAATTCTTCTCAGATGAATCATGTAGTACACAGTGTTGAAATGCAAATAATGCACACCTCCTGTATTTGTTTTCCAAAGACTCCCTGCCCCCGTGAGACATTTTTGAAAGTCCCATTATGTCACTTTTTAAAAAAAACATGCTGCTGTAAAAACAAATTAGCATACTGCATTTACAGAAAACACTTCCTTGGAGGAGGGAACTTTGACAAACTGTGGAAGGTGGGTGCTCCTTGAAGAAAACTATGGTCCTATGATTTTTTTTTGTACTAAATTTTATTTTCAATTGCATCAATGATTGGATTTTCCCTCCATATTTTTTGAGGATCTTAAGAACGTATCATTGCTGAGCCCCGGTAGCGTAGTGGTTGAGTGCGGGACTGCAGCCGACTGGCTCGGCAGTTCAAATTCAGCAACAGCAAGGCTGGGCCTCCCACTCTTACCAGAGGGCAGTGATGCCTTAAAAAAAAAAAAAGAACGTATCACTATTTCATCTTCAAATGCTAGAAATGACCAATCTTTTTCAACACCTTAAAGTTCATCAAGTCATCTATCAATGTCTCTTATTTCCTCTCCTTCCTTTTCTCTCCACCTTCCCATCTCCTTGAAATGGCCTTTCTCTTTACCTGAACTGCTCCAGTGTGCATGGACCAGTTGCTAACCTGGGTTTGTGGCACAGCTATTGTTCTAGGCTCTCCCTCCTCATATGCCTGGGAACTGTCTTGGAATCTCACTCCTGTTTTTGTATCTTTTGTCTCTACAATCTTTTGCTTTCCCCTTTTGCTGCTTTATCTTTATGCTTAGAATGAGTGTATGCCAGGTAAATTTTCTGTGAACTAATTGGTTTGGATATAGAATTCTAGGTTTGACATGATTTCCTAGTTTGGAAGGCTTTTGTTGTTCTATTGTCCCCTGAGATCCAGGACTGTTGTTGAGAACACTAATGACATGCATTTGGACTCTTTATCCTGTTTAGATTACATAGGGTTCCCCATTCACCCCCTGCTTTCTGAGAATTGTAGGGATCTCCTTTTCAGCTTGTGGACAGAAATGATAAGAAGTCTTGGGCATTGCATTGTGAGTTCTTTCCTCTGGTTTTAATTGGTGGAAGGGGTCTTTGATAAGGAGGGATCATTTCTCATGGTGGAGCTTCTTCCATCCAAAGCTCTGAGTGATTGCCAGGTTCTTGAACCTAGAAATATATGCCTTTGACTACCTTCATGGATGATTCTCCTATCCTCTATTTCCAAACCTACCCTTCTTCAGATCTCTTATATTGAATCTCTAAATTTTTCATCTTCTCTTTCTGACTTTGCATGTTTTTTGTCTTTTTGTTTTCCTTTCACGGACAATTTTCCAGCTTTGTCTACCAACCCATCTGTTGGCATTTGTATTTCTGCTGTCATATTTTTAAGTTTCAGAAGCTTGTTCGAGAAGTTTGGATGTTTCTCTTTAAGCATTCCCCCCCCCACCCCCATTCTTACTTCATGCACACCTTACCTTTACTCCTCTAAGGATACAGTTTATAAAAACTTCTGCACTAGATTGATGTCATTTCAGTTTTTTTCTATTATTACCTTTATCCTTGCTTTTATTTTCCTCCAGCGAAATGACTGTGCAATCGTACGGAAACCTGGGTGGTTGTCTGCAGGGGAGGTGCGCAGGTGCACAACAGTTAAGCACTCAGCTGCTAAGAAAGGCTGGCGACTCTTACGGAGATGGACCTGGCATTCAGCTCTTAGAAAGATGACAGCCTAGAAAACCCACACAGGGCGGTTCTACTGCTATGGGTGGCCAAAAGGAGTTGAAAATTGTCGAGTAAGCATCTTACTACAACAGGTCTATGGAGCGGGCCAAGAATCTGTGTTTCTAACAAGCTTTTAAATGATAACCCTTGTGTTTATCTAGGGTCTACACAGAGCAGCAAAGAACCAGCTTGGGAGGCTTATCTATGACATCTATCATATGGAGCCTCATTTCCCGAAGAGACAGAGGAGATCATATTAATAGCTATCATATGGATCTTACTGTTTTCCTCTTCTCCTGTGCACATAAAGTAAGACCACTCCTTTCTCCCACACAGGGACCCTTTAGAGCTCCAGGTGCTTAGTGCTTTGGTCCAAGATGTTCATTCCTCTGTGTCACCTTTGAAGTTACCTGAGGGCAGTCTTTCACTCTCATGCCTGCTTCTAGGGCCTTCTTTGAAGCACTCGTGGTGTCCCAATTCTGCATGCTCTGAAACACATAAGACTCTCAGAGCATGGAAAACCACCGTGTTCCTCTCTGTTCATCCCTGACAAAGTGGTCTTACGTTTCTGGCAGAAATGGAACAAAAGCCCTTTTACCGCTCCAGGTCACCTGACTTTCAGAACAGAACCACTTGTGCCTTTGTGAAAACAGCTTTTCTTGCTGCCAGCAGCCTTACTGACCTGGAGGGGAAAATAGGCCCCGTCCGCTGGCATGCCTCTCAGTGGCATCTGCTCCCAGCTCTCCTATAACTCACCACCCTGAAAAGAAGTCAACTGGGGCCAACTTCCACGTGAGTGAAAGGGTCAAGATTCATTAACTCAACAGACAGTTTGGGATGAATCTCGACTTTAAGCTCAGCAGGACCTAGGCTCTGTACCATGTACCATGTCATGTCAAGCAGATTTTGAAGTGGCACCTCAAAATTTAGAGGGCAAGGGAGTATGCGAAGTTTCGAATCTAAGATGGTAGTCCCTCCTCTGCCCCCTACTTAGCTGTGTGAACTTTGGACACTTTAGTGACTCTCTCTGTTTGTTTCCAAAACCATAAAGTAAATCCGTAGGGGGTGGGGTGGGAGAATGTGGGGGCAGACGAACTTTAAGATATGTCTTCTAGTTGTGTCTGACCTTCTATCATCTACTCATAGCACTCTGTGGCTCAGATAAGTCTGTAAGACATGATTTCTCTTTCTCATCCATCCTATTAATTAGAATCAGAGTCGTGCTCAGTTGACGTGGCTCAAAATGCAATGTGAAATGACTGGGATATTGCCCCTTTCTCACTCCAGGAAATGAGTCAAGTCACCTTTCCTTCTTATTCCCCCCTTTCTCACTGCAAAGTGGAGATGGGTGAAATAAACTTACAACAACACAGCACAGGTTTCAAACTGTAGCCTTCGGCTGTTGTTGTTGTTGTTGTTGTTGACCCTCGAGACCGTCCTGACCCAGAGGAACCCTTTGCACTTAAGAACGAAACCCTGCCCACCCTGTGGTACGCCACAGTCAGAAGGTCCCTGTGCTTGACTCCATTGCTACGGCCCCTGTGTCCCTCCATCTCCTTTAGCGCCTTCATCTTTCCCACTGTCCTGTTGCATTACCATGCATGATGCCCTTCTCTAGGACTGCTTCTCTCTTAATAACATGCCCAACATCTGGGAGAGGAAGGTGGTTGAGCTAAATTTCTTTGAAAATAGAAGGTCTTACATTGATACCTCGTTTCTGGACTTTGCTTGAGAAATGAAGATCTGGCAGCATGGGTCACCCATCATCTCAGAGTCACCAGTGGTCTGAGTTGCGCTGTGGCTTCCTTTTGGCTTCCTTTCATATGACTTCTGCCTTCTTCTGGTTCCTACCAGGCCATGCTCTGCTATTATTTACCAGTTCCTGTGGATATCTGAGGCACTGGTCACACTGGCTTGCTGCATGATCTCAAGCAAGTGCTTGTCCTTTCTGCCTATCAAAAACTGGGAACCATGAATGCTCATCAGACTGCAATGGGTGTACCAATGGGAAGAGCAGAAATCACTGTATTTTTTTGGGGGGTATTCTGTGAAGGACTAGAGAGTAAAATCTCCAGGTTCTGCAGGCGTTACAAGGTCGCCATGCATTCTTATATTTATTGTTTTCATCCTTTTTTCAGTAGTTGCAATCATCTTAAAATATGAAAATCTTAGTTCTTGGGTGAGCTTGGCCCACAGTCTGTAGTTTGTAGACTCCTGAGATAGAGCGTACAGCAAAGCACTTAGCAAGAATGCCCAGAGTGCAGGGAACACTCAATCAATGTCCATTCTCATTATTGCAATGTCATGCCTCTCATTGTCTTGCTCTAAGGACACGGGTGGACTTGACATTGCCCATCAGAACTCCCACCACCATCCTGATTCTCTGCTGACGACACAGAAGGGGTGAGCCTTCTATCTGTTGAGGCCTGTCCTTCGAAATAGAATCCCCGGTGCGGCAGAGAAAGGATGCCAAAACAGCATGACAAATACAGTGCAACTGTGTCATCACCATGAAATCAAAGCCATTGTTTAAGCCGTTTGCAAAGCCACATCCCCCTTCCAGTTCTTTGGTCGAAATGGTAGGGAACAATCCCAGCTGGACAAAGAGCTGGAGGTCCTTGAAAGCCTGATTATAGGTTCTCAGTTCTCATCACTCCCCTTCTTTGTGCTGCTCCTTGAATTCCTCTTCCTACCCCCAAACACCTTGCATTGTATTATTTATTATTTAACTCAAATTTCAGGGATGCAGCTTGTGATGAAAGGCATTTGACAAAAGGAAATCACATTGTGTTGTATGACTCTCCTGCATGTGGCTTGGCATAATTAAAATGAAAGGGACATGGTATTGTTTTCTCATTCAAAACACGGGATGGATGAATCTAAAGAGATGTCACTTATTTTCTATGGCATCCAAGGAACCCCAGGAGAGCCTGCATTTAAGTAAAAGAGTCAAGGAGCACACCAAGAGTTGTCAAAAAGATACATCTCCACTACCATCGCTATTGATTTTCAATCAAGGAAAGGAACAAAATCACACACAGGGAAGAAGCCAAGTTCAACAATTATATTTACCTACATTTCTCACATGTTAAGGGGAAAAAATGTCTTAGGACTAGGGTTCCCTTTCCAAACAGATCCTCCCTCTATGGTCAGCATGTCACTGAATACACGCTTCTCAGTCACACATGGGTGCTGCTCTCAGGAGGGCACCTTGCAAAAGGCCCCATCACAACCATAGCTTCCCAGGGGATCTGCTGGGCAAGTGAACCCCAAAGCGGAAAGGTCAGCTCAGACTAACATGGCTACTACAGCTGGGGATGACCAGGGGACTATCTTGATAGATTTTTCTTGAAGGACACAGGATACTCATGGGGGTTTATTGTGAAGGTTTAAGAAAAAAATGAAAACTACACTGATGATTAAAAGGTTAGAAAGTTAGCACTGAGAGATTTTTTTTCCTTCCCATCCAGACAATGCTCCTGCTGCTGTTTGGGGGTAGCCAGAGTTATGACAGGAGAGTTGGGCTAGGAAACCTGGCCTCACATACCCAGTGGCTCTGTTGTTATGCTTTCAGATGCTTATTTGTCCCTACAACTCAAAGCTCACTTAGATGGAACATGGACCTCTAAACTGTCACTTTGACCTGGTGCCAATCAGGAGGGCAGAATTCTTCAGAGGAAGATTTCAAAGAATTCATGCGCATTGAGTCAGTTCGGACTGATAGTAACCCTATGAAAAGAGTCAGCCTTCCCTCGTGGACCTCTGAGGCTGTAAATCTTTATAGGGACAAACAGCTTCTTCTCTCTCTTGAGAAGAGACTGGTGAGTTCAAATTGCTGACCTTGCAGTTAGCAGCAAGACTCCTTCGAGGAAAGGGTAGGGAGAGGGGCACACCACCCTTAGGAGTGCACAGACCTAGGCGGAGGCTGTGTCAAGAAACAATATCTTCATTCCTTCACATTTTGACATTTTCGTTTCATTGAAATTTCTGCGACTTTGAAGCAATGCTTTTGGACTTATCACATATATGTTCTTTTGGGAGACCTAGCACTCTCCTGTGCACTTAATCCCCATCAACTATGATTGGACTTTGTGCTAGATATTAGGAATCAAGGAGTGTGTAAATCAAGGGTCCTAATATCCCAGCATAGCAAGGAAGATGACTGTGTTATTCACCTGATCCAGATATAAAGTATTAATTAGTGCTATTATAACAAGAGCTAACTCTTAATGAGTACTCATTATGAGCTAAGCATGGTTTAAAAAGCTTTTTAGGTGATTGCTTCATTTAATCCTTCCCACAACCCTGGGGGGTTAGGTGCTATTATAAATTTACATTTTTCAGATAGGGAAACTGAGTCACAAAGGTTAATTTAGTTCCTCAAAGCCACATAACAAGTAAGTGGCAGAGCTTTGATTCAAATCCAAGGAGTCTGACTTTAAAGCTAGAGCCTGCGAGAAGCACTAGAGGCACTAGACAGTTTCTTAATAAAAAGACTTCAACCAATTTCTGAAAACATCATACAGAAAGCTCCCCAATCCTGCCTTGGGTCACGGAAGGCATGAGGTGCTGTGCCATTTATCTTACAGATTGCCTTTATAGGGAAGCCAAGCAGGACAATTCACACAGAGGGGCAGGTACCTAAATGATCATATTTATAACATGCCCGAAAGGTCACGGTCAAACCCAATTGCAAAACTCAACGCCCCCCCCCCCATGACACTCAGCACTACCAAAGAACAAGCAAAGAAGCTCACTGCCCTTGAGAAGATTTCGACTCACAGCTACACTTCTGGACAGAGCAGACCTGCCCCTGTGGCTTTCTGAGGAGCTAAGACTTCCAGGGGGTGGAAAGACTCCTTTTCCTTCTGTGGAGCAGTTGGTGGGTTCAAACTTCTGAGCTTGCAGTTCGCAGCCCGACCTGTGACCCATGTCATCATGTGTGCTCAGCATCACCACGAGCTATCTACTTACTCACGCATGGTCTTCCCGGAGGATGAGGACACTTCAAGAGGGAAGGAGTCTGTGTGACTGACTACCATGAGCCTAATGCCCAGCACATGCTTGATAAATATCAGTTGAGATGAATGAGTGAATCCAGTCAGGGTTGAATAGTAGAATGAGGATTAAGCTAATATTATCTGCAACGGTCAAGGTTAATGCTCGGCTTTATTTTATACCCATATTAGCATTTTAAAATTCTCGTTTCACACTGCTCTTTTTCAGAAGTGCCCACGGTATTCTTAAAAAGGTTTTAAAAAGCACACGATTGTCAAAACTCCCATTACTATAGGTATCAGTAGCATTCTGTGCATATATCTGGAGCAATTATGCTGTGCACAGAATTCTAAGCACAATGCTGCACTTTACCCAGGGTAGCCATTAATTAGATGAGATGAAATGATGTTACAGTTGCATGCAGCACATTTTTAAGTGCAAATCCATGAGTGGCAATAAATGAACTTTCTTTTTCTTCCCTATAGAAGCAAACTACAGCCAATGGGGAAGCTTCCCAAACAGTCAGACTTACTTGGGGAAGCTGGCATGACCATCTAAAGAAAAAAAATTTTTGACTCTCCTATTCTGATCAGCAAAGATGGCTAAGATTTAGATAAGGGAGAAAAGATGGGATCTATTTGCTTTGGGGTTTGGCTGTAGGAGCTTTGGGGATTTGATGATTTCCTTGTAAGATGTCTTTATTTGTATCAAATTGAAAGCAGAGTCTGTTAAGTTGGCCACTATAACTCTTCTCAAAACCAAATTTACTGCCACAGAGTCTATTAAGATTGATTCATTATATATTATACTCATATACAATGGGTATAATAACTGCCCTGGTGGTTTTCTGAGACTAACTCTTTACGAGTGTTGAAAACTTCACCTTTCTCCCATGGAGTGAGTACTGGTTTTGAACTGCTGAACTGGCTGTTAGCAGCCCAGTGCATAATGACCACACTCCTACGACTCCTCAATTCATAGAGATACTGAAAGCATAAGGCCAATGCTTGTGGTTGGGAATTGAAAGCATTTTCATCCATCATGTTCTTCTAAAGCAGTGATTCTCAACCTTCCTAGTGCTGTGGCCCTTTAATACAGTTCCTCATGTTGTGGTGACCACCCCTCCCCCCCCAAGTCATAAAATTATTTTCATTACTACCTCATAACTGTAATTTTGCTACTATTATGAATTGGGCGATGCTTGTGAAAGGGTCATTCAACCCCAAAAGGGGTCACGGCCTAGAGGTTGAGAACCACTGTTCTAAAGTCTCTGTGAATCTAAGACTTTTTCTTGGTAGTTTTTTTTTCAACCAATTTAATTTTTTTGACCAGGAAATTATTACAGAAAAATTACTAAGATGTTTATGATAGGTTATCTGACTTTTTTCTGATAGAATTTCCTGAATGGAGTCACAGAAACATTTCTACTCCTGACAGTGAAGAGTAAGAATAATTTTAATTCCCACATATAATTCTCAATGTGTCTATTGAGTTCCCCAATGCCTGGGGACCCCTTGCACAATAGAAAGAAACACTGCCCGAGTTCTCAGCCATTCCCTTAGTTGAGCGTGGATTGGATTACCCACAGGGTTTCCTTTATGTAACTGTTTTTTGTAATTATATCTCTAGACCTTTCTTCTAGCCTCTCTTAGTCTAGAAGTTCCATTGAAGCCTATTATTCGTCATAGCAATATACAAGCAATTCACAGACAGAGGGAAGTCTAGCCCACCGGAGACCCCAAATCCAAGAGGAGGGTCAATTTCTGCCTCTACCTTCCTAAGTGAAGCAGAAGGTTCTGGAGTCAACTCTACCAGGGGGCTTCCTCTTGACAACCACTGATACTCAAGCATTCAGGAAAGTGGGGAGCTTTGAGGCGGCCCAACCAGATTCCATTTCTGGCTCTACCACTTAGAAGCCGGGCATCTTTGGGCGAATCCTGAGCCTGGCAGGGAGCAGCCTGTCAGTACATTTCTAAATCTGGGTGAAATGGCTGCAGCAGATACGGATCAAACAAGTGATGACTTGCCTCACCCTGGAAATGGGAAAAGATTTGCAATTGGAAACCACATGGTACCGGGGGCCCTGCCATGAGCTCCGACAGAAAGTGAAACATCAAAAATCTCCTGTTTTACTTTCACACTTAGGTTGTGTATGTTAACAGTGTGCTTGCTGGTGACTTTTCCAAGCACTGCAAATATCATGGGGTAAAAGTAAAATGAGCCTTTGGGGGGCTTTACCGTTTACTGGATTGTTCCAGACACACCACTTCGGTGATGTGCGATGTAGGTAGTCTCTGGCTGAAAATTTACATTGGAATTATGACAAACCATGCTGAGGATGGCCCTTCCCCCCCACAGTCAATGTCATCAGGCGTAGTATGAACAAGGTTACATGGCATTATTATACTCATACCTAATCTCCACAGACAAATAACCGTCCCCGCAGAAGCACTGCCACTGAGTCAGTGCCATTCACAGCCACCCAGTCGGACAGGCAGGTCTGCCTCTTTCCGTGCCTCTGACCCTTAATCTTCACAGGAGCAGAAAGCCACGTTTTGCTCAAATGGATGGGTCTGCACTGTGACTCTTGACATTAGCGGCCCTTGCCAGGGACCGACCGACCCACGAAAGCTCCTTTAAAGACAAATAAAGACCTCATACGTAAAGATATCGATAATCGATGGCAATGATAATGAAAGCATAAACATCAGCCAAAGACTGAGCCTGAAAGTGACTTCCAAAGGAGTCATCAGAACTGAACCCCATCATAAACCAGGCTGTCTGGTGATCAGCCCCTACTTCAGATGGGCACCTTGAAGCCAAGGGCCCCCAAACTCTGTTTGAAGGAGCGGATACCGGCGCCTCTAAGGCCAAAGCTCTGTCCATCAGGTGTCATCTGCCAGCTTCCAATGTCTACATTCAGAATCCTCAAACCAGACTTTCACGGTCTTAGATGATTTCCATCCCCCATGTAGGTTATAATTAAATTCCTACTAATAGGTTATTTTGTGGCAGAGCCTCGATAAGCAGTGAGTGAAGGCCTGCAGGCTTGAAAATGTATTTATGGGTAACTCTGAGGGCTGCTATTACTCAATCTATATGCGCTGCACAAAGTGTTTCCTGGTACATGCAAGCTGGCTACTCAACTACATCTTTCCTTTATTCCCTCCTCAGCAAAAATGGAGAGACCCGCTTTGAGCAGATGGAACCCTTTTGATACTGCCGGGGGTTCTGAGGTGGGTGGGTGGGATGGCGGAAGCGTCATTTGCAGATTTGTGCCAGAAGAAATATGTCTCTGTGAGGAAGGCTGACTGAACCAGGTGCCCGTGCTAAAGGTTGTCTCCAGAAAATCCTTTCCTTTCATCATACCCCCTCTTCCTATTGGGTGACACAAAGCGCTTTCTTACCCTGTTTCACACTGGAGAGGGGACAAACATCCAGAAAACCCAGGTCCCCACTCCCAACCCCCCTAAGGCTGGCTTCATCTGGGCTCAGGTTTCTGCTGCCTGCAGCTCAACAGGCTGGGACAAGGAACCAAGAACTTCCTTCAAGACCTGCTGTTCCATTTGCGACCACATTCAGAAACGTGTTTGAAGTCAATTAAATTACTCACGGTGTAAGTACTGTCTGAAAAGACGATACCTTTCAACTTGATACACCTAACACGGTGATTATAAGCAGAATCCTACATTGCCCTATTCTCAAACTGACAAAGGGTTTCTTGGACCGCAAAGGGCACGGCACACAATAGGACACATATTTTTGATTTCCTAAGAAAAATGCATTCCTCCCACCCTTACCCCTCCTCCCGAATGCCAGTTTCATCTCATCTGGATTTGACATTTCAGCAAAGATCTCTCAACGGCCCATGTCTGACCCTGCACAGTTTAATGTCTAGGAATTTCTAGACGGAAAGAACCTAGAAACACCAACATTATTTGGAAGAACTTATGGTTAATTCTAAGTCAGAGGGTTTCCACTGAGGGCAGACATGTATTTTGAACTTTGATGCATACGAAGGGCTTTTTGCTGCTTGTTCTGTGGTTCCAATGGTGGGTTCACCAGGGCAATGGTCCTCTAGTCAATTGGGATACGGAGCAGAGCTGTGCTTTGAGGGTAGTTCTCCTGCCTTCCTAAGGCCGCGACCCTTTCATACAATTCCTCATGCTGTGGTGACCCCTCCAGGCATAAAATTATTTTTTGCTGCTACTTTATCACATTGCTACCGTCATTTTGCTACTGTGGTGAATCAGGTGACCCCTGAAAAAGGATCCTTCAATCCCCGGAGGGGTCGTGACCCACATGTTGAGAACCACTGCTCAAGGGCTTTCCCCGGCATTGGCATCTCATTGTCCCTCCCTGCAACTCTTTGATTCAGGGCGCCATCGCTCTCCATGATGAAGGCACTTTCCCCAGTTGGGAAAACTGAGGATTGTGGAGACTGTAATTTATCCTTTTAGGTTATACACCGCAGAGTGGGTGGTTGGAATTCACTGGCAATCGACTCTAAAACATGGAGGAACCCCACCAGAACTGTCTTAAAAAGCCACGTCTCCTGAATTTCTCTGGATTCATGTAGGCTGGATGGACTTTTGAGATCTAGTGACCTGAGATGATCTTTAAACCTTAACTCAAGGATTTCTCTGGAAGTCTCCCTGAAACCAAATGATTTACTTAATTCTCAAAGGGCTTCTGGTTGACTGCTCACCAGAAGATTTAAGGTCTTAGTATCCGTGCAGGGGTCGGCATGACTCAAGACTGCTTGATCGTCGTGGGTTCTGGTTCGGTGGACTCTAACCATCATGCTCTTTTAGAGAACTACCCAGAAAGGATGAAGAGAAGCCCTGGTGGACAGGGGTTAAAGCAGTTGGCTGCTAATCAAAGGTAGGGGTTCCGTTCTGGGAGAGAAAGGTGGGTTGGTCTGCTTCTGTGAAGATTTACCTCGGAAATCCAAACAGGGCAGGCCTACAAAGAATCCTGACTTTCTCAAAGGATCAAATGGACAACAATAACACCAAAGAAGAGGCAGGAAGCAGAGGGGCAGCAATGGTACGTCCATCGAGGAGGGGCATTTCAGAAAACGAAGGCTGTTAGTAATTAATTATACAACCTGAAGCCTGTGATCAGTCACTGCACTGTGACACGTGTTGAACTGGAGTGTGTTTTCTGCTGTGTATGCATTCAACAATAGCAACAGAAACAAACTGGGAAAGCTTCAAACAGTTGTGCACACTGAGTCAGAGGAGGAAGACAAAAGAAGGATCAGGGGGTGGCAGGCGGGG
>PVJH01032899.1:0-22156 GCA_004026705.1 Nesogale talazaci | reverse complement strand
AAAAAAAACCAAAGTAATCAAAAATATTAAAAACTGGAACATTCTACATCAAATGAAGAGGAAGAGCAAATGACAAGTTTCACATGCTGACCTAACTATAATAACAGTCATCCACCCAGGAATGTACCAGGCTTATCCGGCAGCAAGGTTTTTCCCTTCCCTGGACTACACACAGGCAAGTGCAATCTGCAAGGGCAATTCTGTTGAATGGGTTTTGTGTCTTTTGACTCTCTCTAGACTGATTGTGACTGTTTCTGTCTGTGTCATTATCTATCGCAAGGATGCTTGTAACAAACATTGAAGTGGTTTGTAATGCCTCAGATTCTTCAGACTCCTGTATCTCTTCACATTAACAATTCAGGTCTATTCTAAAGAACCCTCCAACTCTTTAAATAACTATTGGTATCCTATTGCTTACAGAAGAAAAGCCAATCTCCCACCTTGTACAAATGTGACTATGGCTTATCTTTTTTGTAACATTTTCTATCACTGTCCAATCTAGTTTTATTGTTCTACCCTCTTAAAATATTAACTGTCCTTTATAAGATCTCTATTCTGTTGTTGCTATTAAGTGCCATTGAGTCGACTCCAGCCCATAATGACCCTGCACACAACAGAGGGAAACACTACACAGCCCAGCACCATCCTCGCAATTGTTCTATGCCTGAGTCCAGTGAGGCCGGCACTGCTTCAATCCATCTTGTCAATGGCCTTCCTCTTTGTTTGCCGTTCCCACTTTACCAAACTCTGTCCTTCTCCGGAGACTGGTCTGTCTGGACAACATGTCCACAGTTTGTAAGAAGAGGTCTCTAAAGAGCACTCAGCCTGATTTCTTCCAAGACAGATTTCTATTTTTCTCTTGGCAGCACATGGTACTTTCAATATTCTTCTCCATCACCACAATTCAGATGCATCAATTCTGCTGTGGTCTTCTTTATTCAATGGGCAACTTCCTCAGGCCTATGAGGTCATTGAAAATACCCTGGCTTTTGTCAGGGTTATCTTAATCTGCAAGGTCACATCTTTGTTTTTCAATACTTTGAAGAGGGCTTGTTCAGCAGATGTACCGGATGCAACTCATCTTATAATTCATTGAGGACAGCTTCCATGAGCACTGGTTGGAGAACCATGTAAGGCAAAAATTCTTGACCACATCAGCCTTTTTTCTATTTATCATGATGCTCCCTATCAGTCCAGTCACGAGGATTTTGGTGTTCCTTATATTGAGTTGCAGTCCATACTGAAGGCCAAGATCCTTGATCACCGTTAGCAAGTGCTTCAACTCCTTACTTTCAACCAGCAAGGTTTTATCATCTGCATCTCACATCTGCATCTTCCTCCAACCCTGATGCTTCTTGTTATAAGCCAGCTTCTCTGATGAATTATTCAGTATAAGATTGAAAAAGTGTCGTGAAAGGATGCAACCCTGATGCCCACTTTTCCTGCTTTTAAACCATGCAGTATTCCATAATTCTGCCCATACAACTGCCTCTTGATCCATGTACATGTTCTACATGAGAACACTATAGTGTTCTGTAATTCTTATTCTTTTCAAATTTATCCACAGGCTATTAGAGTTCACAGAGTTCAATACCTTTGCAGAATCAATGAAACGCAAGTTAAGGAACTTTCTGGCATTCTCTGCTTTTTCCCCAAATCTATTTGATATAAGCAAGAATATTCTTTGTTCCACATCCTCTTCAGAATCTCATCTGAATTTCTGGCAGTTCCCTGCCAATGTACTATAGCAGCCATTGTTGGATGATCTTAAGAAAAATTTTACTTGTGTGCCATATTAATGATATTCTTGCTTAGTTTGAGCTTTCTGTTGGATCCCTTTTGTGGTGATCATATATTTGTGATGCCAATTTCATGATTGGATATAGAGGTGGAGTCTAGCCTGTTAATCTGGAGATAGCCATTGAGTAGCCAATGAGGCCTCTGTGCAGGCATGGCTTTTTCCTTAGACTTCTGGGAAATCTCACCATATTTCTCTCATGGAGATGAGAGGCCATCTTCCCAATTGTTGGGAGTAGTCTCCGAGACGACGAGCTACGGACAAGATGGCAGTGTTGATGAGCTGGAAGGGTTGGAGGAGAAGCCAGACGACCTTAACCTGATGCAACCAGACCTCTGAAGCTGGAGAAGCCATGTGGAGACCCCTGCCAGTGCTGAGTTGCTTCTATCATCACTGGATGCTGTTGATGGGCCCTGAGCCCTGGAAGGGAGGAGCCAAGGGGAGACCCCTGCCAGTGCCGGATTCTGCACCCACTGACCTGTAACTTCATGAGCTGGAAGGAGACTTTATAGACTGGTATTGGGCATATGGGCTAATATCAGACTTATGACTTTGAACTGTACTGGGTTGGGATGCTTTCTCAATGTTCCATTCCTCTTGTATATAAACCTTACCCTCATATCCATATGCACGTCTATGGATTTGTTTCTTTAGTCTACCCAAACTAACAATCTTTGGGATTGGTACAAATATGGATCACTTTCAGGCAGTTGGACCAGTAGCTTTCATCCAAATTTTCTGGTATAGATAAATGAGTGCTTCCAATGCTTCTTCAGCTTTTGGAAAAATTTCAGTGGGTTTCACACAATTCCTGGTACCTTGTTTCTGACTCAGGCATTCAGTGCATTTTGAATTTCTTCCTCCAACAGCATTGGTTCTTGCTCATGTGCTACATGCTGAAATGGGGGAATGTTGACTAGTTCTTTTTGGTACAGTGACTTGGAATTCTTTTCATTTTCTCATGCTGTTTCCTGCATATTTTGCCTATAGAAACATTAAAAATTTTGAGTCAAGGCTTGCGCTTTTTCTCTACTTCTTTCAGTTTCAGAGATGCTGAGTGTTTTCTTCCCTTTTGATTTTCTAATTCTAGTTCCTTGCATATTTCATCATAATATTTGTCATACTCAGGTGGCTTGTGTGCTGCTGTGCTGCTGGAAGCTAATTCACTAGCATTGCAAAGCCCATCAGGGTCACCCAAAGTCAACAGGTTTCAGTAGAGTTTCCAGATAAGAACACACAATGAAGAAGAACTCAGCTCCCCACTTTGGAAAAGAAGCTTCTGAACACTGTCTTTCTTTTATTCTAATGATTCCAGGCTATAAGTGGATATGAGTGTAATTCAAACTCAGGAATCAAGTTAAAATTGATCACAATCAGCTCTGCCTTCCCTTTACTTTCTTTCCTGTTCTCTTTCAATCTCCTCCACAATCACCCATAAATACTAATTCCCTAAACAAAAGAATAGATGAAGACTTAATTCAAATGATATTTCCATTCATATTCAATAAGTGTTATTGAATACCTAACCATATGTCATAAATGATGCAAACTCTCAAAAATATGATTTTTGTGTTGAGTTACAAAGGTAAAAATGATGGTCCTTTTAACTAGACACCAAGGAAGAATGGGTTCTGAGATAGTCTGCCTTGAGTTGGGGAAAGTCTGTATAAGTGGAGCCTTTATAATCTTCATTAGCTGATAGGGCACCACTCGACATAAGAAGAAACAGCTGTGGAAAAAAAAATCTTCTAATCATTAGAACTTAGTATGTGTGAAGTATGAATCTAAGAAAACTGGAAATGGTGAAAAATGAAATGAAATGCATAAAGATCAATATCCTAGGCATCAATGAGCTGAAATAGGCCATTGTCTATCTACTATATAAATCAGAAAATCATAGCTTACTAGAGGAATAGTGTTGCATTAATTATCAAAAAAACTGCAAAATCAGTCATGAAATACAAATGCTGATGGGATTTTTTTCTACCTCCAAGGAATTCCAATAAATCCAACTATTATTCGAATACATACCCAACCACAAATGCTAGTGATGAAGAAATTGAAGAATTCTACCAGCGACTTCAGTTAGAAATTGATCAAGCCTACAATCAGGATGTGTTTATCATTATTAGTGATTGCAATGCAAAAGTTGTAAACGAAGAGGAAGGAACAGTAGTTGGAAAATATGAACTTGGTGATAGAAATGAAGCTGGAGATCACATGATAGAATTTTGTAATACCAACGATATGTTCAGAGCAAATTCTATTTTTCAACAACACAAAAGGTGACAATACACAGGGACTCCTCCAGATGGATCAAGCTGTGGGAGACTCCCTATCAACAGTTATAACCAGACCAGGACCTGTCTGGGGGAAAGACCATCAATTGCTCGCTCATACATCAAGTTCAAGAAAAAGCTGAAGAAAATTAAAACAAGTCTGTGAAAGCCAAAATAGGGTCATGAGTCTACCCCTTCTGAATTTCAGGAACATCTCAAGAATAGATTTCACACATTGATTGCTGAAGACAGATGACCTAATGAGCTGTGAAAGGACATCGAAAACATCCTTCATGAAGGAAGTGAAGGGGTACTAAAAGGCCAGGAAAGGGAAAAGAGACCAAAGTGTATGTCAGAAGACAGAAATTCACTCCCAATGGTACAATAGCTAAATCAAATTGACAAATGATGAAGTCAAAAAGCTGAATCAAAAAAATTAAGGGCAACTTGAGAAGACAAAATAAAATATTGTAATGGAATATGCAAAGGCCCAGAGATAGAAAACCAAAAGGGAAGAACACACTCAGCATATTTTAAACTGAAAATAAGTCAAGGGAAAAAAATCCAAACCCTGAGTTGCAATATTGAAAGCTTAAATTGGCAAAATAATTAATGATTCAGTAACCACCAAGAGAGATGAGAAGACTACATAGATTCACTATAACCAAAAAATTAGTCAACATTCCATAGTTTCAGGAGGTAGTATAAGAGCAAAACCAATGGTGCTGAAGAAAGAAGTTCAAGCTGCACTGAAAGCATTAGCCAAAAACAAGTGCCCAGGAATTGATGGAATACCAATTGGAATGTTTCAACAAGTTTAAGAAGCGCTTATCGACACCACTGAATTTGGAAGTTAGCTAGTTGGCTACCTGACTGGAAGAGATCCATGCTTGTGTCACTTCCAAAGAAAGGTGACCAAAGAGAAAGTCCAAGTTATAGAACAATATCATTGACATCATATGCAAGTAAAATTTTGCAGAAGATGTTCCAACAATAGTTGTAGCAGTAAATTAACAGGAAGCCTCCTAAGATTCAAACTGGAAGGGGATGTTGAATAAACAGAGAATGCCAGAAAGATGGTTACTTGTGTTTTATTGACTATGTCAAGGTATTTGACTATGTGGAAACTATGTACAACCTTTCGAAAAATGGAATTTCAGAACACTTCCATGTGGTAATTCAGAACCTGTACATGAATCAAGAGGCAGTTGTGCCAACAAAACAAATCAGGAGAGATGGGTGACAGGGTTGAATCTTCTCACCATACTTATTCTACCTGCATGCTGAGGATATCATAAGAAAGCTGGATTATATGAGGAAGAATGTGGCATCAAGATTGGAGGAAAGCTTATTAGCAACCTGAGATATGCAGGTGAAATATCTTTCTTGCTGAAAGTGAGGAGGACTTGGTGTTCTTGCTGATGAAGATCAAGGATTGCAGCTTTTAGGACTAATGTAAAGAAGAATAAAATTTTCACACCTACCCAGGTAACAGCATGATAAATGGAGAAAAGGTGAAGTTGTCAAGGGTTTTGTCTTGCTTGGTTCCACAATCAATGTGCATGGAACCAGTAGCCAAGAAGTACCAAAGAAGAGGTAAATCTACATGAGGTAAAATTGCATGAGCTAAGTCTGCTTCACAAAAAGTCTTTAGAGTCTTGAAAATCAAGGATATTACTTTGGGCCTGCCTGAGCCAAGTCATAGCATTTTCCCATTGCTTCATATGCATACAAAAGTTGTTCATTGAATAAGAAAGAGCAAAGAAGAATCTCAACATTTGAAGTATAGTGTTAATTCAATTCAAAGAATATTGAAAGTAACATATCCTGCTAAAAAGACAGATTTTGTTGTAAGAACTAAAGCCAAAGTGCTTCTGAAAGGCAAGTTCTGATGGTGTAATTTCATCTTGCACTCTTTGGACATGTTGCCAGGAGATACCATCCCAGGGTATCATGCTTGGGAAAGTAACGGGACAGCGGACAAGAGAAAGGCCCTCAAGGAAATAGACTGACACTGTGACTGCAACCCTTGGCTTAAATATAGGAACAGTTGCGAGCATTGTGTAGGACCTAGCAGTATTTTGTTCTAACATGTATATGGTGTCTATGGGTTACACCAAACAACCACAGCCATACTTCTCTATCCTTCTGGAACAAGGTTTCCAGTTGTCTAGCCTTCCTTGAATAATCCTGTACTCTTCAATTTACACCACATCATCGATAGTTTGGGCATCCTTTCAAGGCTCAAATTCCCTTCCTACTCAATTTTCTTTGAGTTTGCGGTACAGAAATCAACCTGAAGAGGTATGATCATGGGGTAATATTTCCTAATAAAACCTCCATAAGATAACCATAGCTATTTTAGAAGAATGTGCAGGTACACTGTCATCATGAGAAAATAATTCTTTGGCTTAACATTCCTGACCTTTTCTCTTCATATAGTTTTCAATACAGTATACTGCATCTAAGAACCTTTCAAAAACATTGTTTTGATTAGGTATTATTTTACAGACACACTAACCAGACTCAAGTAAGTGAAATAATGAAAGACCTTGTCTGCTCCCATGCACTGATGGCAGTGACATACTTACTCACAGTTTGTTTGGAATAAACCCAACTGGAACTCGAAACCCAGTAGCAATAATTTTTTACTTACTCTCATCCCTCACAAGGTAATAATGAATGGGAAACAATTCTCTGCCAAGTAACAACAAATAGTTCAGTATTGTGCACACTTACTCAATTGGATTTTTTGTCTAGTGGACGTATCTTATTTTCTCAATTCCAATGAGTCACCAAACAAAGAAGTTACTTTTTCATTCCCTGATTCTCTAGTGCCCAATAACATATGATGATTACATTTTTATCTGTTCATAGTGGCTAAGATCAAAATATCTGAAACCAGGCATCCTGAGTTTGAACTCTAACACTGGCATCTATAACTGTGTATTTTAAGGAAGTGATAATCAAGTTTTATATATTCATGATAATGACTCCTAATTTTCTTTTACTTCAATGTGCTTAATGTTTACGCATTCTAAGTACTACACCTGACTCTTATCAACTGTGCCCCTCCTCAAATTTTGGGAATTCCAAATATCCCTTCAAGAAAACAAAATCTTTATACCTATGGCATCAACTTTTTCCCTTGGAAAGATCTTTTATTTTTTCTTGTTTCACTCTCCTCACAGCTTTTAATTAATTTTCCCATGTTTATAAACTTCTAATTAATCATGAAAAATACTGTTTAATCAATTGTTTCATTGATTTGCTTCAAATTTTAATTTTAGGGGGAAGTTGTACTTACCTACACAACATCAATTTTTCTAAATTTGTAAGCTGTCACTGCTGAATACAACCACTATTTTTTGTTTAAAAAGTTGTATCAACAAACTAAAAATTCCTGTTAAGCCATTTATCTCTAAATACTTTTTTAATCATTCATTTAAATAATGTTTCCAAGTTTAGATTTTTCCCACACTCTATTTGTTCTCAGGAGGTCAACTTTGATTCTATTCTACTGAGAAAATTGATACCTTCTGAGATAATCTCCTACAACTCTGATCTTCTATCTGAAACTATATCTACAATAACACAAATCCTCCCTTAGAACATCCCATTTTATACAAACTCCTTTCTAATTCAATCCTCCCTTTTTATCTTGACTTCATCTTTTTCTCTCAAATTTATTTCCATCAATGATCCCTTTCATCCATCCTTAAGCCGATAAATATAATGTAGTTTCTTTCATCATCAAGCATACTCATCTTGACCTCAAATTACCTTTTGGCACTCTTCTATTCACGTGTATATGATGTGTTTGAAAACACCGTGGATTGGGTTAGGTCGGACTTAGTCCTCTGAGTGTTATCCTTGGTCAGAAACTTCACAGGGGTCTCATGCAGCAGATTTTCCAGATGCAAGACTTCATTTTATTTCTTGACTGCTGTTTCCATGATTATTGATTGTGGATAGAAGTCTTGATGACTTCTATCTTCTCCACTTATCAGAATGTGAGGTCTAGTTGTGAGGGTTTGGGTTTTCTTTCATTTGCGCTGCAACTTTTTTTGTCAAAACCACTTTACTAGAAGTTAATTCAGCTATCATGTAATTCTGTTATTCAATCACATTCAGCAGTATTGCTACCACAATTGGTTTCACAATTGCTACCATAATTAGTTTCAAAACAATCTTTTCCTTCTTGAACTCGGTGACATCAATTCCTTTTGGCCCACCACCCTTACCTCTGTACGCCCAGAAACCCTTATCATTCTTGCTGTTCAGCAATTCTGGGAATCATATACTGAAAAACAGAAAACACATAACAAAAATTAAAGAGGGTATACCCCAATGACATAACACATCTGAAACAAACCTCAATATGAACAAAGCAAAACAACATATAGAAAATGTTGAAAACCAGAGCAGACCTAACTGAATTAGAGGCAGAATCAACTGATAAGATTTTAACCATTCATGTCAGTTTTATCAACTTGATCTTTTACAGCCATCTTTCCAATGTACTCTCTTTGGTAATCACGTTCCTTCCATCCTTCTATTATGGATAGAGGGAAATCACCAGAAGCTTATTTCCTATATAGATCCCACACATGTATCTGGGGCTTCCACTGTCATCCACAACCTTCTGAACATCAGAATCTCCCAATTTAGGTTCTGATACTATTTCTTCCTATGCCTTCGGAGTATATAACTAGCAATCATTCAATCACAAATGCTGGTGTTCTTCCTCCATGTGGACTTAGTTGACATCTCATTTAGATGGCTGCTTATTTGAAAGCAAGCCTTGAAGACCCCTGACGCTATTTTATCGGACAGCGTGGCACCATGTAATTCCTTCACCACACATTGCTATGGCATCTATAGCTTCTGTGTTCAGTTTCAGAAGGTGAGAATCGAGCATCAATTCGAGAATTAAGCAATCAAGAATCGATGGCTTGAAGGCCATCATCTTTGATTTTTATCAGTAAGCAAGGTTGTGCCCTCTACATATTGAAGGTGGTTAACAGTCTTTATCCAATTTTGAGATTTCATCTTTGTAAAAGGGTTCTCAGAATATTTGCTCAGCTTACATGATCATCAGAGAATATAATCATAGCACACACCTGTTCTCATTTCCAATCAAGTTTTCCCTTGTTGGGATGGAATGACTCCCTGTTGGTGAATGATCAGCATGTGAATTTTTAACTTGTATACACACACAATCACATTTTTAAAACAATAAAAACATCGACTAAACTATTAACCTTTTTTCTCTCTTTTTTGCATCTATTAATTTATTTTCCTCAAACTCATCTTTATCTTCAGGAGTAAATCTTAAGTCTATGAGAAAATTGAAAATAATATTTCTCTTGGAAAAGCAGTATAAGTGGGAAAGGAAGTTCTGTAGCTCACTAATCATTTATTTAATCGGTAAACAGTAAGGACTTGTAAACCCAGCCAGGATCCTGTTAGTAAAAGATTAGGTTCTAAGGAAATAAAGTCTTAAAATATTAAAAATAAAAAGGATATCAGTCGTGGCTGTCATAGGCTTGACAATTAAAACACTGTGAATTATTAATCAGTACAATTAAGTTAATTGTGCAAGCATATAACAGCAGAATGTGAGGTGAATCATGGAAATTTTTAGTAAAACAAAAGTTTAATGACCTTTTGTGTCACTTCCATTGAATTTGGACTCAGATGACTCATTATCAGAGAGATCATTCAAAGGTAACATTTTACATACTCTTAAAAAATACACCCAGTTGAAAGGAAAAATAAACATGTATGGTTAGTTAAAAACAATAATAAATTTTTCCTTCAGCTTTAGTTTGCATTAGAACTGAAATCATGGTTTCTGCAATGAATTATGCTACTAAAACATTAAAAAATTATCTATGAATATAATCCCATAGATTAGCGTAGACAGTATCAATATTTTTTAGTTACATTCTTTACCTAAGTGAGTGTCACAGGGTCTAGTCTATCAGGTTATATATAGAACATATATAAGTATTTTTTTTTCTTTTTAAGCCAACTTACGAGTTGATTTTTCTCAAAGTTGGGCAAGAAAGGATTTCTCTAACCTCTCAGTATCTGTTGATTTCTCCTACCAGAGCACTGCAGAGGGCAACAACTTAGTCTACTTACCGCTTTAAACTGATGACATGAGTATGGTGCTAAATAGATAAAAGCATATGAGTGTGTATGTGTGTGTGTGTGTGTGTGTGTGTGTGTGTATTTTCAGCATGCATCCAAATGAAATGACATTAAAAAACCCAGTTTGAGGTTGGATGACCATGCTGCCAACATGTTTCTATAAAGATTGCTGCTGGTTTTGCTCTCTTTCAAATTACGGAACTTCCTTTTACCACTGCCTCTTTCTTCTCCACATTCTGCTACATGTTACAAACATGTTCTAATAAGCATACTTAATTTTCTGTCATTCACAATGCCTAATGAGTTCTGCTACATGTCACAAGCATGTTCTCGCAACCATACTTAATTCTCTATCATTGAAAATACCTACTATGGTAAGAATTTTGGCAACGATCTACTTTCACATCCAAGAGAAACAAATGAATGACTTATTAAGATATGAAGATTATAATACATATATTTCATAATAGCAACCTGGTTGTTGTAATTATATTAAACCAACATACTCAAATAACACCTTTATTTCACATCTCTATGTATATTGAGAATAAGCAATGAAAATTAGGGAAACTCTCAATGATTATATTGATACAACAGTGAGAAGGCAGCATCAAGCACATCAAAGATCGTGGAGATAAAGAAGGACCACACAGCATTTTGTTCTGTTATCCATAGGTTGCCGTGAGTTAAAAGCCCACTCAGGAGCCACCACCAACTACTACAATTCAGTTTTACTGTATAAGAATATATCAAGACATTTAAAACTTAAATCTCTACAGAAGAGCAGAAGCTACCATATTTGTCAGACCATAAGATGCACTTTTTCCCACCCAAAAGTGCGGGGAGGGCTGAGCCCCGGTGGCAGTAGTGATTGTATGTGAGACTGCGGCCCACTGGGATGGAGGTTCAATTCCAGCTCCACAGGAGTAAACGCTGGGCCTCCTACTCCCACCACCTGAGGACAGTGATGCCCCCCCCAAAAAAAGTGGGGGGGGGGAAATGAGGGTGTGATTTATGGTCCGAGGGCATGGTACCGTAGAACATTTGTTCATGATCATGTGTGCCCGCTGACTGTCCACTGCTGTTTGTATGCTGTGGATCGCTGTGTGTTCAGGGGAAGTTCTGCCTCCTGGAGTCTCCATGTTGGTCATCTCGCATGATGGGCAGCGTGCACACTTCCCCTCATTTGCTAACGAAAGTGATGATAGTTCTTAACACCACTATTGAGTTTACGCTGTTAAATATTACCATATTTTTATTTAATAAATATTTCAGTATACTGGTACTATTTGGTTCAGAATATCTTTTCCCATTTTCCTGCTTTAAAAACTGTGTGTGTCTTATGGTCAGGTGTGTCCTATAGTCTTATGGAAAAATATGTTAATAAGTTCCAAGAAACATTCATGTGTCATATTGTTTACCCAAGTTGTTGAAGTACTGTGACTCATTTTTCTATCTAAAAAGCAAAATTATATATACATATATATTATATATTATAATATAATATAAAGATTATATATAAAAATATTATCTATATAAAAAGCAAAAATGCTTGTCCAGTTGGTCCTCATATGGCAATTAGGGTAATAGGAATCAATATCTGAACACCCATATTCTCATAAAATAAGTTCATGTTTTTTATTTATCATATAAACTACATAGCCTGCTATTCTATGTGGAATATGTGGTTATGTAGAAGCTGGAAAACTAGCTATACAATTTCCTATTTGAAAACCATATGGCTATTAGTTTCCCATGACATAGCTCTATTCTATTGGACTCGTATTGCTCTAGTTTGCATGTTGCTGGGATGTTTGAAGCAGCCACAGCAGTATTTCAAACATCAGTAACGCCATCCATGGTGGGCACTTTCCAGAGGAGTTTCTAGACTAACACAGAAGAGGAAGGGGATCCAGGTGAACTGCTAGTTTTTTTTTTGGGGGGTGGTGGCATCACTGCTCTGGTTGTGGGAGTAGGAGGCCCAGCCCCACTGCTGGAATTGAACCTCTGTCCCAGTGGGCCGCAGTCCCGCGCACAACCACTACGCCACCGGGGCTCAGTCCAATCTGCTAGTTTTCAAAAGCCAGGGAGAACCTTTTGAAGAGCAGCAGAGCATTGTCAGATAGCGTCAGAAAAGGAGCACCTCAGGTTTGAAGGCATTCAAAAGATGACTGAGAGGGTGCTGTCTTCTCAAAGTAGTGCTGGCCATAATGACTCCGATGGATTAAAGTCTGCGAGATCTCCATTTGCTGTGGGGCAATGCCTCAAAAAAAAAAAAGGAATAGTCTACAAATATCAATTAATCATTGGAACTTAGAATGTATAAAGTATGAACCTAGGAAATGAAATATGGCATATAAAAATAGATATTTTAGGCATGAGTGAACTGGACTAGACTGGTATTTGCCATTTTGAATCAGATAGTCATCTGATTTGTATGTTAGTGAGGGAAAATTTGTATGTAAGTGAGGGAAAATCCCTCATTAAAAAGCACATTTAATGTTGAGCACTGGATTAGTTTATTGGGGCTTCTGTAACAAAGTAACACAATAGAAAGGTATTGTCCCAGAGTTCTGGCCATCAGAGTGTTGGCAGAGATACCTTCACCTTAAAGGTTCTAGAAGATCCTTCTTGTCTTTCTTCATTTCTGGTAGCCCCAGAGTTTCTTAGTTTATAGACACATCTTTATATAGGTATCTTTCTTGTGTGTGTTTCTTCTCTTTTGCAGGTGACTGATCTGATTGGAATAAAACCCTTCTTTAGGTTAACTTCAGTATTAATTTGATAACATCTTTAAAGATATTATTTCTAATCAAAGTCACATTCACAAGTGACTTTGGGTTAGGATTTCATCACATCTTTTTAATGGGTGCAACTCACAGTCCCTAACAAGCACTAATTCTGTGTCTAGCAGTGGGCTTGGAAAGGGGTGCTCAACACTGATCAACCCAGAACTGAGTGACTGTGTTTCCACTATGTGCTAATGAGAAAGACCTAGCCCTGTCTTCATGGGACGTACTGTCCCACAGGATGAGGGTGGGAGCTCAGTGTTCTCTGAGCCACTTCCCTGGATAACCCAAAGGAGGTAGACTTGGGGTCTCCTGGCTGGAAAGAGGGGCTTCAGAGCAGGGCCAACCCACAAAATACAACAGAAGGCACAACCATGATTTAGAATTTTCTAGGAATCCTAGTAAACCAGGTAAAGGAAACAGATGAAAATCATTTTGATAAGATGTTGTTTAGCACATATATCAAAAAGTTTCATTTAAATAAAAATTATACACACACATACAATGTCCATTAAATTCCAAGGTGAGCCTGAGAGTCCAGATAGATCAACATTCTCTACAAGACATTTCTGTTGACAAGACACATGGAACTACCACGATGGAGACCGAGCCCCGGAGCTGGATGAACCACATGGAGACCCATGCTAGCACTGAGATGAACTGTTTCAACTGCCACAGGAGTCACATGACTTTTCATCCAGTGGCCTGTGATCTTCCTGCATTCAGCATCATTTCATGGCTGCATGAATCTAAAGAGAAACTTATGAACTGGTATTGACATATGGGGTTATATCTGGCTTGGGGACTTGATCTGATTTGGGCTAGAATGTTTTCTCAATATTCAATTGCTCTCTTATATAAATCTCTTTCTTATACACATATAAAAAATCCAAGGTGAGAAATAAAAAAACAAAAGGATGTTTCAAGATCCATCTTGGAACACAATGCTGTCTATAATAGGAAAATATATATCTGCAGAAAAAACAAATTTGGTCAAAGAACTATAATTCAAATGTAGCCACCAACCACTAAAACTAGTGATAAAGAAATTGAAGAATTTTACCAATATTTCAGTTTGAAATTGATGAAACATGCAATGAAGATTCATCAATAATTATTGATGATTGGAAGGCATAAAACTGGAAACAAAGAGAAAGGGACGGCAGTCGGAGAACAGAGCCTTGTGGAGAGAAACAAAGAAGGACATAGCATGACAGAATTTTGTGAAACCCATGGCTTCCTCACTAAATTCCTTTTTCAACAACAATGAAAGGTACCTATTAATATAGACTTCTCCAGATGGAATATACAGAAACCAAATTGCCTACATCTATGGGAAGACACTGGGGAGAAGCTCACTATCAGCAGCTAAATTCAGACCAGAGACTGCCTGCAGAACAACTCATCGTGCTCATACACAAGTTCAAGATAAAACTGAAGAAAATGAAAGCAAGTCCCCTGGAGCCAAAATAGGACCTTAAGTCTGTCCCACCTGAGTTTCAAAAACATCTCAAGAGCAGATTTGATGCATTGAAAACGAATGGCATGAGATCTGATTAGCTGGGTAGTGGAGTTGGGGCAGGACATTAAAACCGTCTTTCATGAAGACAGGAAAAGATGATTTAAAAGACAGGCAAGAAAAAAAATGAAAGTGGATGTCAGAATAGACTCGAACTTGCTCTTTATCATAGAGTAACTCAAGCAAAGGGAACAAAGATGAAGTCAAAGAGATCGTCTAAAAGACAACAGGGTAGGTAGAGAAGATACAGTCAAATATTATAATGAAAAGTGAAAAGGAGTCCAGTTAGAAAATCAAAAAGGGGAAACACACTTAGCATATCTTAAACGGAAATAACTCAAGACAAGGAAAACCTCAAGTTGCAATCTTGAGAGATTCTGTGGACAAAATACTGAACGAAGCAGGGAACATCATGAGAGAATGGAAAGAATACACCGCGTCACTGTACCAAAAAGAACCAGTAGACATGTCACCATTTCAGGAGGTAGCATATGAGCAAACACCAATGGTGCTGAAGGAAGGAGCTGCAGCTGTACTGAATGCATTCACAAAAAATGAGGATCCATGAACTATTGATGGACTATCAGTTGAAATGTTTCAATAAGTTGATGAAGCACTGGAAGCACTTACTTGTCTATACCAGGAAATTTGGGAGACAGCTACTTGTCCAACTGACTGGAAGAGATCCATGTTTGTGCCCATTCCAAAGAAAGAGGACCCAACAGGGTGCTCAAACTATAGAAAATATTGTTGATATTACATAGGCAAGTACAATTATGCTTATGATCATCTAACAATTATTGCAGCAATATATTGACAAAACTGCTAGAAGTTCATAGGCAGATATGGAACAAGGGATATCATCGTTGATGTCAGAGAGAGATTGGCTCTAAGCCGAGAATACCATAGAGATATTTACTGGTATTTTATTGACTATCCCATGTCATTTGACTGTGTGGACCATAAGAAACTATGGGTAGCCTTGGGAAGAATGGGAACTCCAGAACACTTCATTGTGCTTTTTGAAACTGATAGATGGATTGTGAAGCACATGTGTGAAAGGAACATGAGTTAAAGTAACATAATTTAAAATCAGGAAAAGTGTGTGTCAGGGTTGGATCCTTTCACCATTTTGGTTCAATCTCTAAGCTGAGCAAATAATCAGAGAAGTTGGACTATCTGAAGAAGAATGCAGCATCAGGATTGGAGGAAGGCTTATTAGCAACCTGAGATAGGCAGATGACACAATATTGCTTGCTGAAAGACTTGTTTGAGGAAGACTTTCTGATGAAGATCAAGGATTGCAGTAGGGATTACAACTCAATATAAAAAAGATCCAAATCCTCAAAACTGTATCAATAGGCAGCATCATGATAAATGGATAAAAGGTTAAAATTTTTCAGGATTTTGTCTTGCTTGAACAAACAATCTTGAAAGCAGCAGTCAACAGATCTAACATCATGTTACATAGGGTAAATCTGCTGCATAAAGTTATGAAAAGCAAAGAGGTTACTCTGAAGACTAAAGCGCACCTTACCTAAGTCATGGCATTTTTTATTGCCGCATATGCATGAAAACTAGGCAGTAGATAAGGAAGACTGAAGAAGAATAGATCATTTGAATTGTGGTGCTGAAGAAGAATACTCAAAGTACCATCAACTAATAAAAGGACAAACTGATCTGTTTGGGTAGAAATAATGCCAGAGGGCTCCTTAGTGGCAAGGATGGTAAGACTTTGTCTTACATACTTTGGGCATGCTGTCAGGAAAGGCAGTCCCTGGAGAAGGACACTATGTTTGGTAAAGTGGAGTGGCAGTGAAGAAAATGAAGGCCCTCAAAAAGATGAATTGCCACAGTGGTTTCAATAATGGACTCAGGCAGAGGAACAATTACGATGATGGTTTAGTACTGTGCTGTGTTCATTCTGTGTACATAGGGTTGCTATGGGTCAGAACGGATTTGATCGCACCTAACAACAACATACACACATATGTATTATATGTGTGTGTATATGTATACACACATGTATATGTCTGTGTGTAATGAGGGGGAAAATGAGCAATGTATACTAGTCTTCCACTTATCCATTTATTAAAATTTCAGTTTGAAGTTTCATAACCATGTTCCCCTATGGCACTGTTGTAAAGTACAAAAAATGACAAACAAATGAGCGCTAATAGCCCACACGATGGCAACAAAGTGGCACTAGGATTATTTTTCATTTAATTTTCACTTTGGCTTCATGGCTCATTTGATTCTTGTCAAATGATGGCAAAATATAGAAGTATTCAGCAATCTGGACGGCTCTTGCAATTACTCTGAAAATTTACATGACCCATTGATGTAATTATCCACATAAAATTAAACATATTACTATTCATTTGATTTTGAGGTTAAAATTGGGTAGCAAATATGTGAAATTCTCCTATTCATTAATTATGGTACATCTACCTTTTGACTTTCAAATGGTGAATTTGAATAAGAACCAAGACAATTTATATTTATAGTGATTTTCTGATATATTCTGATATAATATTTTATTACATGTAATAGTTCACCTCATATGTAGCCCTTGTTCACTGTGATAAAACTCACCAGGGCAAAGAGAATAATAGCCATATTATCTAAAGAAGTTTTGAATCACTCTACTCCTTCCCTCATTACTCTTTTTTTAAGGGAGTGGTTTAAAGAGGGCAGTGAATGGTTTAAGCTAACAATAAAACATTCCAAATAGGCTTTTGAAAATGGCTTGTGTTTAGATCACCAAGAGGGCTAGGTTTGGATCAAATCATATTCACATGTCTTCAATGCATTTAATTTATTTTCTCTTTGAACTTCTATTGCCTTCTATCTGTTGGAAGATTAAAACCATGTATACTCTCTGCTACTTAGAAACTTCACTGAGTATTTCATAACATTTATTTTATTTATTTAAGTTATGATGTACTGTTATGTTATAGTTGAAAAATATTTTATACTCAAATGAAATGTCAAGGGTGCCTTTAGTAATATAACAGAAATGTGTTTGTTATGTAAGGTAAGAAAACATATAATTTCTTCACAGAAAAGAAGCTAGACATATTTTCTTTCAAGTTTCCAAAGAGGTATACTCCCCCATTTCATTAAAGGGGGGGAAGGGAATCAAAGGAGGTTGACAGTTGGTTGACGTGTATGTCCAGCTACTAAATCATTGCATTCAGGCGAGGACCTCCTATGTGCTCCCATTAAATCCTATTCAACTCATGAAGTAATATATGTACTGTAGCCTATGGCTGGGTTACTCCTGGTCTCCTTTCCTTTACATTCTCACAAACTCACAAAATCCTTTCACTTTCTTTTTAAAGTTTTGTATTTAATATGTATACATCAGAATAGACACCAAAAGCCTGAGAAAAAAAATGCAAGCTGGAATTAGCTTGTTTTTTTATCATGTTATGTCACAGCAAATGCATTTGTATAAAATAATATTTTAAGACCAGGTGGGAGAATAAACGCAAAACTCAGGATAAGAGTTGCCTCTGAGACAACTGAATGGTTTTCAAAGGAAACTTCAGCTTCCTCTGTAAAAATGTTTGTCATTTAAAAATAGAAGTAAAACTATTGATCTGGGAAGGGGGTCAGACATTAGAGTATTCTTTGAACTCCTCTGTATTCTTTGAAATATACAGTATGAACAGCAGCTACACCATAATGGTTAGGAATATAGAAGTGGGAAAGAGACTAATTGGATTTAATTTTTCCACTTATTAGGTGATTTTAGACAAGTCACTTAATCTTTCAGTAACTCAGTTTCCTAATCTATAAAGTGATGTTAATAATGACACCTGCTTTACTGGTTTGTTGTGAAAAGCAAATAGGGTAATAATGAAAAATGCTTAGGACAATCTTAACATAAAACTAATCAACAAAACTGTAAATAGTCACCAGCTTTTTCCCCCCAAAAAATACTCTCTACAGGATCACAAGAGTCTTTGCTTCTCATTAAAGAACTTTTTAGTTAAATAGCTGGGTTGTTAAAACAAATAGCACTTATAAACCAAGGATACCATGCACTTATAAACCAAGGATAATAAACCTGCTTTTGCATCTAATTAAATACATCACTGGGACTTCACTGGAATTTTCCTATATTCCATTCCAAGTTAGAAGAAGTAACTTCTGCATTCCAATTTACTGTTGTATTTGTCATTCTCCAAGACTCTCAGTAATGCCAGTGCCTGGTATCTCTTCTATTAATTATTTATTTTTACAAGGATCTTTCTTCTCCGTCCCAAATGGGGGTAGCACGGCCCAAATAGTTTTGAACAGAAACCCAGCAAGTATGCATTTCTTCCTTTGGCGACAGTCGCTTTAGTATTAACTGAAAGGCAGGGTGGATAATGTGACACGCGCTTTACTTTCGGCAGACTTGTTCATATCAGCTCTGAATTTTTCATGACGGCTTCGGTAACCTGTAGCCTGCAGTTGAAGCTCTGGGGGTTTGCACCACAAAGAGGTGGATCAGCTGAGCTCTCACTTCCCATCTGGCACCGGGTGACAGGGACAGTCAGGGGGGCTGCAAGAAACCTGAAGAAGAAGAAAGCTGACGTGGGACACCCATTGTCGTGCATAAAAGGCTAAACATGTGCTGTTGTACGGCTGTATCTTTGAGACACTTGTTTATCACCGGCTTCAGAATCTACTTAGCCAATGTGTTTAACTTCAGAGTCACAAGAACAGCTGCCGCTCGTGTAAGCAATACCCTTGTACCCAGTGCCATCCTGATTTGCCAAAGCAGACCCAGGACCTTTCTTCAGGGAATGTTTGATGCTGCCCGGCTGGCGGCCTTCTTTTTTACCCACACAGGCCGGTGGCGGTGCGCACGCACGTGCAGGCGCGCGCGCACACGCGCGGGGGGCAGCGGCGCTGTTTGAAACCATAAACCATTTCAGCTCCTTCCCTGCGGTAGCGACCTGATCTCCAGCCTCCCACAAAAACTGTAATCTTTTCGGTCTGAAAGGCAAAGACACACACACACACACACACACACACACACACACACACCATTTGGGGGAGGAAGAAGGGCAGGGTCAAATATGTTCATATACAAAAAAGTCACAACTGTTCATTTGAAAAGCCAACCTGTGAGCAGTAACCTTTTGTTTGAGTCTCCAGGTTAGATGGTTAACTGTCCTTTATCTACGAGCAATTAGAAAACTATGTCATTGCTTTGCTCTCATAAGATCTCTGACAGTTGAAATTTGCCTTACATACACCCGAATCGCATTTCTCTAATCACAAACTGGTGTCTGCTTATCAAGAAAGAAATTGAGTGAATAATGCTTAATCTGTGCTAGAAAATATTTTTAAAACTTTATAACACTCCAAGTCAAAATGAAAAACATTGAAAAAAAGAATTAACATGTACTTTGTTCATACAGTTTTTCATAAGTTTTCCTCAGTAGAAATAATGAGACCAATATTTTAAGTCAATTTTAATTTCCATCTTCCTTTGCAATTATGTTTCATGCTTCTTAGTCCACCACTTCAATATTATTCTGGCTCTGAGATGAATAATTTTCAATGAAAAGTGATAAATTTAGGTCATTCTAACTCTTAAAAAGATCTAACAGGAAGTTGACTTTCAGAATAGGTTGTATTAAAAGTAGTATAACACAATATACCTTTCCATAACATCATAATATCCACATAGTTAAACAGAATTATTACAGTTGAGCAATTGATGCCTAAAACATAAAGCAATTAGCTTGAGCTACACCCATGAAACTCAATTCATTTCGATGACATGCTCCAGTTATAAATGGACTTTGGTGACACCCACACAGGAGTGTCTTCATGTTTACTTGTGCACAGGCCAACGTGTTCACAATGTTATAAAATAATTAAGATGAATGATTCAATAATGTGAAGTGTTTTAATTCAGTTATTTTCTTGCAAAGGCATTACAGGTGGCTTAACCACTGGAACCCAATTGTTTTTTAAAAAGGAATACTCTATCTAGAAAATACATGATCCTGAAAATTGGCTATATAAAACTTAGTGGGGAGACATCGGTCAGTGTGAGACATGGAAAAATAATGATTCATAAGTTATTGGGGGAGGGAGCAAAGAAGCCTGGAAGGACAGGGAAAAATGAGGACCTGATACCAAGGGTTCAAGTAGAAAGCAAATGCTTTGAGAACCCTGAGGGCAACAAATGTACAAATGTGCTTGACACAATAGATGTATATACAGATTGCGATACGATTTGTGTGAGCCCCCAATAAAATTATTTTTAAAAGGACTTAATAAAGCTTTCACTGAAACATGCCAAATATAAAATCTCTACATTTCTATTACTTTTAAAACATGTAATCTGCAACTCTTATGCAGCAATTATTATTATTATTATTATTATATTATCATTATCAATATTATATTGTGGCTATTTGGAATTGTTTTATCTTCAGATGGGGCTTTGAAAACATATTGGAATACCAATGTGTATGCCCTCATTTTAAAGTTCTTTAACCTCGGAGCCTTCGTTTCCTCACTGGTAAAATGAAAAGCAGTGATCTGTATCACTTATTTTTCTAATTGGAAGTGTGAGAAAAAGGGGTGAGGGCCTAGGTCAGTGTCTGACAGGTGGCAAGCATCACACACACATTAACTCCTATCCTTCCTTTTCCTCATGAACCGTCATCGCCTAGTTGGATATCCCAATGTCTTCTCGCTACTCCCAGCAACACATTTTGTACAGTGAGATTAAAAAAAGAAACTTCTTCTTTCTTTTACATGTTTAAAATACCTGCTGATGTCCAGCTTACCATCAGGGTTCTTCTGAAAATTGCATACCCATTCAAGATCCCATATATCACAGTTATACTCATGTGGTACACACAGGGTCACCCTGGATTGGAGTGGACATGATGGCCACTGGAAAGGATGCCATATAGAATTGTCATCAAATAGAAAAACATCAGCAGAGATTGATCAAGAGTAATGTAACAGAGAGAAAATACTGAAACCCAAATGGAGGCTGAGCATGATAGTGCAACAAAAGGAAAGAAAAAGGAAAAAAAGAGGAAAAAACTGGGGGGTAAAGGGCATTTATAGAGGTTTAAATACATGTATGTACATAGGTGCTGTGATGGGTAGGTTTGTTATGCCACCATGGCCACAGAAGATTGGTGGGTCTACTGTGACGGCACAGCCTATAAACACACAGGATGAATTGAAGGGCAGAGATAGGAAGGGCTCAGTGAGTCCCGACCTCTCTCTTGCTTCCGGATCTTCGGACCAGAGAGCTGCCTTGTTCATCCTGTGCCTGGACCTCCAAGCAAAGCTACCTGTGGGACACCTAATCGTGGACTGTGGAGCTGTGAGTTGAGGTTCCTTCAAGCCCTACTTCACCACGCTCCTGGGATATACATCTCTTGAGCTGGGGACTGTTGGACTCTGTCATCTGGCTGACTGTTGATGACCTGCTCTGCTGTTTGCTGCCTGTGACCAGATAGCCTGGATTGCTCTATGGAGGACTACTCAGCGGCCCTCAAGACTTGAAGGACTGCCAGTCTTCTAGCTGTCTCACGCAAGTGAGTTGCACCGAGGAATCTGTACTGCTTTATAGATA
>PVJH01032898.1:0-22211 GCA_004026705.1 Nesogale talazaci | reverse complement strand
CCACATAGAGGCCTCATTGGCTACTCAATGGCTATCTCCAGATTAACAGGCTAGACTCCACCCTTACATTTCAATCATAAAATTGACATAAGCGCATGACTGTCACACTATCAGGCATATGGGTTAATATCAGATTTATGACCTTGAATTGGACTGGGTTGGGATGCTTTCTCAATGTTCCATTCCTCTTGTATATAAACCTTTCCCTTATACTCATAAGTGTGTGTTTATTAATTTGTTTCTCTAGTCTACCCGGACTAACACAGATATCTTAGCTGTGGCTTCCATAACTATTAATCTTGGTTCCACACAAAACAAGACCCTTACGTATTCAATCTTTTATCTGTTTTTCATTTTATTAGCCTAAATATGAGACTCTATTTACTTTATGCTGAGGTACATTGTAAGCTGAAAACTTTGGTCTTTGATCTTCAACAGTAATGTTGACGTCTTCTTTCCTTTTAGCTAACAATGTTGTGTCATCTGTATATCATAGATCATTAATGTGTTTTTCAACCAAAACTGATGCAATGTTCTTCATCCAATCCAACTTCTTAGATTATTTGCTCAATGTACTGGTTGAATAAATATGGGGAAATTATACAACCAGGACAAACATCTGTCCTGATTTTGAACATAAAGTGTTTCTTTGTTCTGTTTGAACAACTGCCTCTTCATCTAGGGGTAAGTTTCGTATCTCCAAAATTATGTGTTCCAGAATTCTGATTCTTTGAAATCATGTCTGTAATTTGTTAATAGACACAATTGAATAACACTGCATAGTCAATAAAGAACAGTGAACATATTTCTGATCTTTCATTCTTTACTTTCATCCAAGATGCATCTGACTTCAGGATTTGTGATCTTTCATTCTATGATCTCTTTTGAATTGACTTGGCTTTCTGGCAGTTCCTAGGTGATATTCTCTGGCAACTATTGTAAAACTACTCTAACAAAATGTACTTGTATGTAATAGTCATGAGTTATTATATCATTTCCATACTCTTTTGGATAGCTTTTCTTTGAAATGGATGCCAATGCAGGTTATGGGCATAACCCAATAAGCACTCAAGTATTATATGTCTTTTTGCATATTTTTTTTGCATTTTTAGCAGCATCTGAATCTGAAATTGATGATATTAGCAAAGAAGATAGTACTGATAACTAGAATGTAAAAACTAGAAGCGATTAATAAGGATCGGTAGTTGGAAAATAAGACCTAGGTGATAGAAATGGTGCCAGAGATCACATAATATAATTTTTATAGGTCAACATTCTATTCATTGGGAAAACAATAGCTGTTAATTTTTCAATAAGATGAAGAGTGACTTTAGAACTTACCAGATTGAATATGCAGGAAGCATCACTGCATCTGTGGAAAAATTAATAGAGAGACTAGATGTCATCAATCAGAACAATTCTAGGGTCCAAATACAGAATAACCAAATATTCATATTCAAAGTTAAGTTGAAGATGTAAAAAAAAAGTGAAAGAAATCCATGAAGAGTGAAAGTAAAATCTAGAGGCTATCCACTTGAATTGGAAGTGTTTCCTAGACATAGATTTGATGTTTTGAATACTAGTATCTAAAGATCAGACAAGTTGTGGAATAACATTAAGGATCTCATAAAGTAAAAGTCCATTATGAATACATGCAGGAAAGGCAAACTCATGTTAATTCATGCATTATTTATAAAAGCAAAAATACATAGATAATGTAAGAGTCCATCTTTGGGTATATGAATCAAAACATGGTCCATACCAGTCTACACAAAGAATGTGATGTTAATAACCAATGATTAACTTGGAAAGTATCTCATACAATGGATGGACCTGGAGGACATCATGCTGGGTAAAGAAAGTAAATTAGAAAATGAAAAATATTGTGTTGAACAAAACATCCATTGATAATTATCAGGATGGGAGACGGGGACCCTATATCACTAACTAGAAGATTAACTTAGGTGAAGAAAAGGCAACATACAAAAAGGTGGAAATCAGCACACACACGAAAAGTAAGGCAAAGGACAGCAAGAGGAGGGACACATGAGCTAAAGGAAAACAAGTTAAAGACTGTACCACACCAAGTCCTATATGCTAGTACATAAATAATTTATATACCTAACTACATATGTATGTATATATATCAGACATTTAAATAATTCACCCTTGCATTTTTATTTTCTTCTATTTCTTTGCATGCTTGTAAATGATATCATGTTGCACAATTTCACTTCAAAAGAGCAATGTAAAATGAAGATAGCAAGGAATTAATACATATGTGAATGTTAAGCATACAAGCTTCATTGGATACAAAATAACTTCCATGTAATATATATCCATCTTATATGTATTGGCAACAGCAAATTTAATAGGGAGCATTTGCCTCATTGTTGTTACAAATAGCAACTTTTTTATTCTCTCAAAAATAATCCCTCTTTTTGAAGTTAAATTATATGGTCACTTTATGTATGCATTACAAAGTATTTGGGGAATGTACAAATTCAGAGAATGTGTGGAAAGCACACAGATTCATTGTGGGAAGAAATTCATTTCTTTCATTTAATCCATCTCTACTACCCTGCAAAGGACTGGATACAATTCAGCAGTCTTGTTTCTCACCAAGCAATCTCTGCAAATTCCCTTATGACCCAGTGTAATTGAATTTATTCTTGCTCTGCTGGTGAGTCATTTTTTTCTATGAACAAGAAGATACATACTTTTGGTCTATTCTGGCCTGATGTTATAATTCATTGCTTATCCCTCATGTTTTAATCTTATCCTTAATAAGCTAGAGGGGTGACTTCTTCAAAGATGAGCAATTGAGTAATGGCAAATAGTTAAGTTTAAATTACATGAAGTCCACAGCTAGAGTACACATACAGAATAAATAGAGCAAGTGACCTTCCACAAAGTTGCTGGCTTCTCTCCAGGGGAAAAAAAATCACATTCAAAGAAAATTCAGAGTATAAATTCAATGTATAATATTTCTGAACAGAGGAGATTTGCATTTGTTATGTGAGTTCATTTAAGATGTTTTCTAATCCCTCTGTGTTTTACATTTCATAGACAGGAGGCTCAGTGTGAAGACTATGAAGCTATTCCAGAATCATCCAATAGAAGTATTTAGTAACAGATGGCAATAAACAGACTCTAATGGGTCTTATTTTTCTTTATTTTATTATACCAAGGTTATGGCCACAGCTATGAACTTAATCTGTCTTTCTTTACAGCCTGATCGTGGTTTACATTGCATCCCCATCACCAGCTGCCTTTGATGAATCAAAAGTGCTAACTGCTTCACACAGCTAAGCAAGTCCTATATTCAGTGCAGCTTGCACTGGTCTAGAAATAGAATGGGATTTCTAATAAGACAGATTGAGATGTAGCTGACATACAAGCTTAGTTTTTAAGTAAGATGCATCTCTATAGCAGAAGAGCAAAAAATAAGCATCAACTTAAACAGGGAAGGGGCATTAATAATATTAATGATTCAAGTTAGTAAAAAATCAAGTTCAATGATATAAAAAATGAATAACTAAGAGAAGTTAATGGATCAGTTTTAGTTCTGTTCATGTCATGTGCTCTCTTCATAAGATTAACTCACTATAGAAAGGACTGAAATATTTTTCTTTAGTTTAATCTTAATCTGTTATTATATTATTTGGATAATCAAAAAAGCATTCAATTACAGTGGACAATGAAAAACTGATGTAATCATAATACAGATTTTATAATATGTAAACTTGCATTCATGCTTAATTAAGTCAAATACTTTTTCTTATGCGAAACACAAAAATATAAAATAGAGTTATTGCTTTCCTTGCTTGGAATCACAATCAATGCTCAGGAAAACAGCAATAAGAGATCAAACAATGCTTTTCATTGAATAACTGTGCTGCCTTACATCTCTTTAGAGCATTGAAAGGTAAGAAGCTACTTTGAGGATGAAGATATACCTGACCCAAGTCATGGTATTTCTATTGCCTCATATGCATGTGAGTCCATGTGGAAGAAATACATCAGCCTGTGTAATCATGATGTGTTGATGGAATCAAGTAATAGGAAAAAGAAGACCCAAAACAACAACCACCAAAACATATTGTTGAGAATGAGAGGGTTCAGCGCATAGACCCAAAGCAGTCTATAGACAGTAGGACATCTCCTCACAGGGAGGTGACAAAGAAGGGGATAGGTCATCCAGGGCACAGTATAGCATCAATGAAGCACACAATAGTCCTCTGGTTTTTTTGAGACTTACTCACCCCCCATGATCATGACCCCCAGTGTGAATTCATGGGACACAGAATCCAGGTCAGATAAATCCCTCAGGAAAAGTCGGGAGAGGGAGGGGAAAAAAAGAAGCACTGATACCAAGAACTCAAATAGAAAGCAAATGTTTAGAAAATTATGATGCCAACATGTATACAACTATTCTTGATATAATTGGTGTATGGAATGTTATAAGAGCTCCAAATAAAATGATTTAAAAAATATTTACAGATCTGGAAACTTTCATGGACAGTTCTACCCTGTCCTCTAGAGTTGTTGTGAGTCAGCCTCGATGTGGTGGCAGGGAATTCAGCTTTGCTTATTGTAGTCTGAGAGGCCTGCTGGTGTGGTGGGTTAGACACTGGGCTACTAACCCAGCAGTTTGATCCTACCAATGTCTTCCTGATCCTGAAAGAGGAGGTCTTCTGCTTCCTAAAGATTCATTGTATGAGAAACTCACACAGGGAGTTTCACTGCATCGTCCAGGGTCACTATGAGGCAGAATCCGCCCGAGTAAAGTTTTGCGTGCTTTTGTTTGTTTTGTTGTGAGACAATAGTCTAGCAGACTCTGCTTCATCAATACTTCAGGCAACAAATCTACATGGTTTCCATTTATTGCTTCAATTTTAATATTACTTTCCCTAAACTTGCACTTAAAATGCTAAACATCCTCCCCTAAAAAAACCCACAACACAGACACCTAGTCGAACATCATTGTGTTTTTGCTGATTAAAAAAGGAAATGCACTGCCATTGAGGAAAATATGATACATAGGGCTCCTTCATGGCAGGGTTCTTGGTGTTTCTGTGTTGGTCCGAGTAGGCTAGAAGAACAAATTTCATAGACATGCATATGGATATAAGGAAAGGGTTTATATACAAAAGGAATGGAACACTGAGAAAGCATCCTAACCCAGTCCAGTTCAAAGTCATAAGTCCAATATTAGCCCATATGCCTGGTAACAGTCTATAAAGTCTCCTTCCGACTCACAAAGTCACAGGTCAGTGAGTGCAGAATCCCAGCGCTGGCAGAGGTCTACCCATGGCTCCTCGCTTCCAGGACTCAGGGTTCATCAACAGCATCCAGTGGTGGCAGAAGCAACTCATCGCTGGCAGGAGTCTCCACATGGCCTCTCCAGCTTCAGAGGTCTGGCTCCATCAGGGCCAAGACATGTGACTTCTTTTACTCCTGAGATGCTGCCATCTTGTCTTGTCCATGATTATTTGTCTCTGAGACTAACTCCTAACAACTGGGGAAGATAACTTCTTATTTTCACGAGGGAATTATTGTGAGATTTCCCAGAAGTCTCAGGAGAAAGCTATGCCCACACTGAGGACCCATTTGCTACTCAATGGCTATCTCCAGATTAACAGTCTAAACTCCACCCCTACATATCCATCATAAAATTAACAAAAGCACATGACTGCCACATTTTCCATGACTATAGCACTTTATTGGATGGAGCAGCTGGTGACTTTGAACTACTGATCCTGGGTGGGTTGGCAGAACAACCTGCAACCTACTGTGCTACCACCTATTAAATTTCTATTTATTTCTATCTATTTCTTATATATACCCATTTAAGAGTTTCTTTTCCTCAATGCCACCACCCAAACTATTCTTGAATTACTAGTTCTCCTTTTAGATAGTCTGCTATCAAAGAGGTAATGGAATGAATAGGTACTTGAGCATTTAATCACTGGCAAGATTTTGAGATGCAAATTTTAATGACATTTTATTTTTTAATTTTTAAAGTAATGATTATAAGATTTATTATCAAGATTGCTAATGTAACACAGACAAGACCCTGAACATTACTCAGCTATTTCTTTCTTTGTTGCTTTCTTCATTTTAAGAAACATTTATTGAAGGCTCTTGCAGCTTGGATGTAACAATCCATACATCAATTGTGTCAAGCACATTTGTACAAAAATTTCCATTATTATTTTCTGTATACTTATTTTCTATTGAGCCCTTGATGTCAGCTCCTCTTTCCCCCATAGCCTCCTACCTCACCCTCATAGCCACTTGATAAATTATTATTATTTTCATATCTTACACTGACTGCTGTCTCCCTTCCCCCACTGTTTCTGGTGTTTATCCTTCTAGGTGGGGGAGGGATGGGGTGCAGTTGTGTGTTGATCATAAAGATCGGTTCCCCCTTCCTTTCTTCCTTTCCCTACCTTTCCTTTGCCCTTTTGGTGTTGCTATTCCCATTCCTGTTCCAGGGTTCAATATGTCATGAGCTCTTATGTCTTACCTGTATCTGTGCACATGCTCTGGTCTAGCTTGCAGTGAAAAGCAGTAGTAAGGTCTTGATAGTGGAGGATGAGGAAGACTCCAGGAACCTGAAGAGTATTGTGTTTTTCATTGGTGCTTCACTGCACACTGATTTACTCATCCCTTCCCTAAGACCTCTTTGTGAGGGGATGTCCCATTATCTACAGACAGGCTTTAGGTCTCTGCTCAGACCACCCCCCCCTCATTCTCACCAATATGTTTTATTTGTTTGTTTGTTTGTCTGTCTGTCTTGCGTTTCTGATGCCTGTTACCCAACCCCAGGACATCTCATGATCCCATAGGCTTGTGTGCTTCTTCCATGTGGACTTGTTGCTTCTCTGCTAAATGGCCTCTTATTTAACTTCCATCCTTTAAGAACCCAGATGCTACATCTTTTGATAGCTGGGCACCATCCCCTTTCTTCATCACATTTGCTTATGCACTCATTTTGTCTTCAGTCATTGTGCAAGGAGAGTGAGCATCACAGAATGCCAGGTTGTTAGAACAAGGTGTTCTTGTATGGGTGAAGGATATGATCAGAGGCCAAAGTCAGTTCACGACCTCAGTGTGTTGCCATGTACATGGGCCAACACGTAAATTGATATGAATTATGTATTAGCATATGTATATGCCTATGCATATATCTTTATCCATATCTTTGCCTCCTAGATCATTACTCTGTTTCCTTTCAACTTTCTCCTTCCCACTATCAAACTTGCCTTACTTCCACCACTTAGTAATTCCTCTCAGCTAGATTGCTATTGCTCCAACAGCCCTAGATTCTCTACATCCTTGAAGTTGTTGATTTTAATTCCCTAGTTGCTCCTTGTCTATGGCATTGTTTGCTCACCACTCTCTTCTTTCACCTCTACATGTCAAGTGATGCTTGAATTAGTTAGAATTATATGTTTCAAAAGTCAACAAAATGATAATTCTATTGACTCAGTTTAGATTCTGAACTTTGAAAATGGAGGATAAAACTATGTCACCTCTTTATAGTTTTCTGATAAAAAATATCCAATATCATAGTTAAAAAATAAAGCAAGTCATTCATTTCAAAATAATATACTGAAGCTTTACATTAGTAACTACTTACACTTGTTCATTAACCTGCTCTGTAACTGAATAGAGAAGAGTTATTTTTAATCATTCAAAATCCTGAGTTTATATTTCAAACCACCATTTTTTTCTTATAACAACCAAATGCTATAATAGGATTGTGAAGAAACTGCAACATTGATTATATTGGTGTGTGTTGAAGGTTTCTAATAATAGTGAAAAAATTATGGAATTAAATTAAAATGAAATATAGTTTCTGACAGGATTTTTATAGCAATTATTTGAGGTGTCTTTCTATTGTAGATTATAGAATATAGAAGTATCTTTTAAGGAACACATTTTGATAGAAATAGAAGATTGGATTCAACTTCGGAATTACATTTTGTAAGGGAGAAAAATTTGGATGGTAATTCAAAGAAATAAATTGAAATTTTTTTCAACTAACTTCAAAATGCATATGGTTAGGATTTACTTAAACTATCTATGTTACCTGGAATTGTGATGAGAACTGGGCTGCCTATTTCCAAATTGGGTCCCTCAACTGCAGAGTGGTGTCCTCTGACAGGGAGGAGAAGTGAGGACTCTCACCATCTCCCTCATGCATCATGCTTTACTCTTCAGCTAAATTAGAGCCTCTTTAAATAGAAGCACATGACTTAGGCAGATCAGCAAAACTTGGATTCTGCCTTAGAAGCTAAAACTGAGCCTGTAAGAAAACTAAGTTTGCACAATTGTCCTGACAGTGCATTTTCACCAAAAGTTGTTACAGGCCTGAAATATTCTTCAACCTCACGAAGGTCATGATATCCAACTGACCAGAAAACATCAAACTGATATGGATTTATTTCTCATATCCATATCAGTTAGAAGCAGCTATTCATTAGAAAACATACATGTAACTTTGTTGTTAAAAACCTTCAGGTCAGTTCTGATTTAAAGTGACCCTAAACCCAACAGAATAAAATAATGTCCAGTGCTGCACTTTGCTGTGTTTCAAACATTGTTGTAGTCTTTATGTCCATTCATCTTGATGATATTTCAATGACCCCCAATTTTATGAAGCTTGTTGTACTTTTCCAGGGTCTGGTCTCTTTGATAGCCTCTCCAAAGTCTCACCATATGCTATAGTTTCATAATTTCATGTTATCTTGATGAAGGGGATCAATCAGGATATAGCTTGATGACCTCATTTGGAGATAAATGACCCCCCTCTCTGATTCACCTTCCTTTGGAGAGCCACATGGCTGATGCCTGCCAGAATCTTGTGATTATCTACTGCCATTGGATCCAAAAGATTCTGCACCCACTGGCTTGTGATCTTCTTCTATTCTCAACTATTGCATGCAGTTGTGTGAGTCTAAAGATGGATTTATAGGCTAGTATTGGAATTGATTTGGACTGGGCTGGGAAGTTTTCTTGATACATGATTGCTCTTTGATATAGAGCTCTTTCTTATATATACATGAGTGTGGCAGTTATATCACCTAGTGTCAATTTGAGAAGGGATGGAGCCTAGCCTGTCAATCAGATCACAGCATGGTGACCTCATTTTGAGGCACCACAGAGATAAATAGTTGACTGGAGGCCAGATACAGATAGATCTTTTGCTTGGTATTTCTGATGACAAGACACAGGGAGCTATGCTAGAGCCCTGGAGCTGGAGGAGCCACATGGCTCTCCATGCCAGTGCTGACGTGCTTACATTGCCACAAGACACACAAGACTTTCCAACCACTGGGCAGTGATCTTCCTGTTTTGGGCATCATTCCATGTGTTCCATGAGTCTGAAGAGGAATTTATTGATTCGTATTGAAAACATGGGCTAATATTGTACTTATGAACTTGATCTGGACTGGGGTAAGATGTTTTCTCAATATTCAGTTGCTCTAGTATAAAGCTATTTTTATATACATGTAAGTCTCCCTGGATTTGTTTCTCTAGTCTACCTGGTCTAACACATTATAGTACCTTAAGAGTGGGCACTAAAGAAACAATTTATGAAAGATGGACCTGTGCTTTATGAAAGTTTTTCTTTTTTGTGTTTTATGATAGTTTTCTGGTCAGGTAGACTTACACTGTTTACTGGATTGCTTTCTGGAAAGGACATGGGAAGTTAAAGTTTTTATTCTTTTCCTTGGTTGTTATCTTGGTAAATCCTGTTTGGAATGGCAAAAAAGAATGAGATTAATGTATATTTTGAATTCAGGGAACAGAAAAGCCCCTTAACTTGTCTCTGGGATCATGCTGCTTACTCAAGATGACTGATAGAAGACCCAGTCCTGACTTGATTCAGCCAGAGACCAAAGGCTATATTGCATATTAATGGAATTTTTTAGGTAAGATAAGATCATATTTGACTGTTTTAAGAATTGAGCTTAGGATCTGTTTTTATAAGGCTTATACTGTTTTATTCTGCCTATTGTTATTGATATAATGATTGATAGAAATGGGAAGTTTGAAAATATAAAGTTTATAAGCTTACTGTCTTCAGCCATTAATTTGAATCTCTAAATGGACTAGAAGGCTGCAAAGAAAGCTCTGAAAAGATAAGCCCCACCCCTTGCCTTGGGTGCTCATCCATTTAGATTTGAAGAGTCTTGGCAGACTGAGGGAGTCAAAAAGGAACCCTTTGGTTTTTAAATTTTTAACTAGTGGTTTGTGCCTAACACTCGAAATATTAGGAGCTATGAAAAAGATTTACTATCTAGAACTGAAAGATAAAGGGAGCATGCAGGGAACCTGAAGCACTCACTAGGTGAGCACTTGGATCCACATACACGTGAGTGTCTCTGGGTTTGTTTCTCTAAACTTGTGGGTCAAGACCCCTTTGGGAGTTGAATGACCCTTTCACAAGGGTTGTTTAAGACCATTGAAAAACACATAAAAATTTCACAATATATAATTACATATTATTTTTGTGATTACTCACGATGCCTTAATTATGTTTAGTTATGTTCAATTTGTAACAATGGTAATGCATCCTGAATATCAAATATTTACATTACAACTCATAATAGTAGCAAAATTACAGTTATGAAGTAGCAACAAAAATAATTTTATAGTTGGGTTCACCATAACTTGAGGAAATACATTAAAGGGTTGCAGCATTAAGAAGTTTGAAAACCACTACTCTAGACACTCTGGCCTAGGAAAGGACTTTGATAGTGAGGATTTTTGTGTCATCATGGAACATGTAGGAACATGTGGGTGGAGTTTAGCCTGTCAGTCAACTTGATTGGAGGGTGACTCAGCTAAATGGCTCCCTGGAGGCAGGCAACTCTCCCTGCTTCACCCTCCTGTTGAAGAGCCATTTCAATCCATGCTGATGGTAGCCAGAGCCCTGGAGATGTACCCACTGCCATTGACTCTACAAGAATATGTACCCACCAGTCTGTGATCTTTCTTCATTCTGCATAATTGTGTGTGACTGTGTGAGTCTGAAGAGGGATGCATGGGCAAGCATTGGTGTGTTAGTCTAGACAGACTACGGGAACCAATTTCATAGACACACATATGTACATAAGGAAAGAGTTTATATACAAAAGAAATGGAACGCTGAGAAAGAATCACAGCCCAGTCCAGTTCAAAGTCATGAGTCTGATATTAACCCAAATGCCTGATATCAGTCTTTAATGTCTCCTTCCGAATCACGAAGTCACAGGTCAGTGGGTGCAGAATCCTGGCACTGGCAGGGGTCTTCCCATGGCTCCTCGCTTCCAGGCCTCAGGGTCCATCAATAGCATCCAGTGGTGGCAGAAGCAAGTCATCACTGGTAGGGGTCTCCATGTGGCCACTCCAGCTTTAGAGGTCTGGCTCCGTCAGGGCAAAGCTGGGTGACTTCTCGTCCGGCTCCTTCAGCTTCTCGGATGCTGCCATCTTGTCTTGTCCACGATTCATCGTCTCTGAGACTGACACTCAACAGCTGGGGAGATAGCTTCTCATCTTCACGAGGGAAATATCACGAGATTTCCAAGACATATCAGGAGAAAGCCATGCCCACACAGAGGCCTCATTGGTTACTCAATGGCTATCTCCAGATTAACAGGTTTGACTCCACCTCCTACATCTGAATTATGAAATTAACATAAGCACATAACTGCCAAAGACCACCCCTTATTAATTTCACACTTTCACATAACTCTGTAATCATATGTAACTTTCAAATAAACAATAAAATCATATCTATACCTAACAGGATAAAACTAAAATGCATACAATTCAACATGTCTCACCATCATTTAAAAATAACATTCTATGAGTGAACAAAACAAAAGATATCCTGTGCTTTACAACTGTAGTTACAAAATATCCATACCTTGATCCTATAATCCTATGAATATATATTCCACCACCTATGAGAGTTTGCAAGCCGAGCACCTCATGCCTTTATTCCCCCATTTTGGGTATCTAATTTCTATATTGCCCATTTACATCAACCCAGTGTTCTGAGGAAACAATCATATCCAATGTGAAGAATCTTCATTCCAGTTGGAAACTCATGAAGTCTGCATCCATTAGCAAAGTAAAACCAGGACAAGTCATCCATTAAGTCAGCAGCAATATGCACCAGTTCACAGACTCAAATGACTTCTCTCTGACTGGGTTCTGGTCAACTCAATGGGGGCTATTTCACTTAGCCTCACCAGGGTAGCCATTGGTCGCCTTCCCTTTAGACCAAGGTCCCATCACAAATTCTCAACATGCCTAGCTCTCTCATGCTAGGTCATGAGCTTCAGACCAGTCAACTCACTCTCATCTTCCCAATTTTCTATGAACCAAGTCCATGGGTGTCAGTGGCCTAATTCAACCAGTGTCTTTAATGCTGCAGTTCTCCTAATTCTAATCAAAGAGTATATCCAGGTGGAAACCTAGCAAGCATTCCAGCTGGCCACAGGTTGCCATTTTTTGGGGGGGGAGCATCACTGCCTCTGGTGGTCGTGGGCACTACCCAGTGCCACTCCTGAGAGCCACCACTGGTTTTGAACCACCTAGCCCGTGGGCTGCAGTCCCACACTCAACAACTCAACAACTGAGCCCACTGGGGCTCAGCCTAGGTTTCCTTTAATATTCAGTCCCAGAGAGGAATTATCTTCATGAGTCCAGATTTCTTTGCTTTTGGAAATAGTCCCTAGTCAGAATTTTCCAAGGAAACCGACTCTCTCCTTCTTTATCGATCAGTCTGACCTTCTCTTAGAATACAAGTATCCTGAGTACTCCAAAAGACTGGGTGGAGCTACTTTCTTTAGAGAAGTCTTTCTAGGTGTGGCCTAAACCCATCTAACGACAAGGTGGGGTTAATCTCTTCAGAGATGTCTTTGAAGCTGAGTCCTAAATCCTCTAGAGGTCAATGCTTGGCTTGAGGTAACTGGATTTGCAAACTCTTTCCATACTTCCCAATAAACATTTCTATACATCCTTATAGTTACAATAATAGGCATAAGAAATCAGTATAAACAGTATAGTCAGAAATCAAACTTAATTCTTAGAACAGTCAAGGTCAATACTTATTAATCTTAACTATAACCTTATCTAAACTACTGTTTACACAAAAACATTGAATTAGGTCTCTGAAGGCATCAAAACAGATCTCTGCTTTCAGTCAGGCATTCTGACCTTCTTTTTTTTTTTTTAATAATTTTATTGGGGGTTCCCACAACTACTACAACATTCAGTATATCATTTGTATCAAGCACATTTGCAGACATGCTGCCACATATACTTCCAAACATTTTCCACTTGAGCCTTTGGTACAAGCTCCTCTTTAAACAAAAAACAAACAAACAAAAAACCTCCCCTTTCCCCTCCCCCCCTACAACTCCCATCACAATCCCTAACAACATCAGTTGTATGCAGGCCACTCTTACACACCCATTGCCATCATCACTCTCAAAACATTCTCCCTCCCTCCAGGTCCCCATTATCAGATCCCCATATTACCCCTCTTCCCCCTCTTCCTCTTGAATCCTTAGTAATTTACAAATTATTTTTTTCATCCTGCACACTGTACGATGTGTCCCAAAACTCACCTCCCTGTTGTCCGTGTCCCAGAGAGGAGGCTATGTGTAGATCCCTGAAGTTGGTTCTCCCTTTCTATTCCTCCATCCCTCCACCCTCCTGGTATTACCACTCCTAATACTAGTCTTGATGGACCATCTATCCTAAGTTTCCCATGTTTCCAACTTCACTGTACATCTCCTGGTCTAGCTGGATTTATGTGGCAGAATTGGGATTATGATAGTGGGTGGGATGCAGCATGGGAACTAGAGAAATGTTGGATATTTCATAGCTCCTACCCTGTATCTTAACTGGCTCATCTCCTCATTGTTACCCCTCTGCAAAAGGACGTCACCTCACCTATTGATGGGCTTTGGGTCCCCAATCTGTACTCCCCCTCATTAATAATAATATAATTTTAGCTCATTGATGCCTGACACCGGATCCCTTCACCACCTCATGATCACACAGGCTGGTGTGCTTTTTCCGTGTGGTCTTTATTGCTGTTGAGCTGAATGGCTGCTTGTTTACTCAAGCCTTTAAGACCCCAGATGCTATATCTTTTGGTAGCCGGGCATCGTCAGCTTTCTTCACCACATTTGCTTATGCACACATTTGTCCTCAATGATCATATCAGGAAAGGGAGCTTGCAATGTTATGCCTTTTAGTTCTTGAAGCCTGATATCTCTTTCCTTTGACACCTCATGATTCCACAAGCTAGTTTGCTTCTTCCATGATTTTCCTTGAGCAGAATCCCCATTTTATATAGGAATAACCAAAGACAGCATTCAAATAAAGTAATCAAAACTTTAACTTCCCACATTGTTTCCAGAAAGTAACTCAGTAAACTACAAGGACATATCTGACTTCTGGATAGCCAAAGAAGTTACAGTATCATGAAGCAAAAGTCAAACAAGCATCCACCCTCCATCTTATGATTTGCTCCTATAGTACCCCACTCCTAGTACCATAATGTGTTAGTCTGGGTAGACTAAAGGAACCAATTTCATAGACATGTATATGGATATAAGGAAAGAGTTTATATACAAAAGGAATGGAACACTGAGAAAGCATTCCAGCCCAATCCAGTTCAAAGTCATAAGTCCGGTATTAGCCAATATGTCCGATACCCATGAAGTCACAGGTCAGTGAGTGTAGAATACTGGTGCTGGCAGGGGTCTCCCATGGCTCCTTACTTCCAGGGCTCAGGGTCCATCAACAGCATCCAGTGGTGGCAGAAGCAACTCATCGCTGGTAGGGGTCTCCATGTGGCCTTTCCAGCTTTAGAGGTCTGGCTTCATCAGGGCAAAGCTGTGTGACTTCTCGTCTGGCTTCTTCAGCCTCTCAGATGCTGCCATCTTGTCTTGTCTATGATTCATTGTCTCTGAGATTAGCTCTCCACAACTGGAGAGATAGATTCTCATCTTCACATGTGGGAAATATCATTATATTTCCCAGACACATCAGGAGAAAGCCATGCCCACCCGGAGGCCTCATTGGCTACTCATTGGTTATCTCCAGATTAACAGGCTTGACTCCACCCCTACATCTCAATCATGAAATTAACATAAGTACATGACTGCCACAATTGGATTTATAGAATAATATTAGACTTAAAGACTTGATCTGAACTGGGCCACGATACTTGATGTATAATTGCTTCTTGATGTATAAACCTCTCTCTTACATATATATGAGTGTCACTGCATGTGTTTCTCTATTCAGCCAGGTCTAGCATACTATTCTTGCTTCTAGGGAGCTGTACTTCTTTCAAGACAGATTTATTTATTTTTTCCCCTGATAAGCCATAGCTCTTTTTATCAATTCTGTCATTGAAGTGTATCAATTCTTAGGCCAACTCCTTTTGCATTTCCCAGCGTTTAGATGCTTAAAAGGTATTGAGGATACTCTGGGTGGGTTAAGCACAACTTAATGTTCACAGTGACATTCTTATACATGTAAATGAGTTCTTGTATAGTAATCAAATCTCTCTTCAGTCCTTACCTTCTCAGCCACAAAATCCTTTGACTTCTGCCTCTGTGGACCAAGAAGCTTTGCTGCAAGTCTTCATCTCATTCTCATAATCTCTGCTCTGTCTTTTTGTTCAGTCTCATGGTCTCCTTGCCTCAGCTTTTGATGTCTCTGGGGTTGGCCTCCACCCCTTCAGTCAGAGGTCTAGAATGTGTGCTTCCCATTAGACTTCTGCCTCTGTGGACCAAGAAGCTTTGCTGCAAGTCTTCATCCCATTCTCATAATCTCTGCTCTGCCCTTTTGTTCAGTCTCATGGTCTCCTTGCCTCAGCTTTTGATGTCTCTGAGGTTGGCCTCCACCCCTTCAGTCAGAGGTCTAGAATGTGTGCTTCCCTAGTGGCTTTTACCAGTAGTTATTGAACTTTTGTCTCTTCCTGCCAAGAAGGCTCACTGTGATAACCAGGGAAGTGATAACTATTGTTGGCCAATTTCCTCCCTTACTGTTACACACGATTTAAATAGTACTGCCCAATCATTAAGTGAGAGTTATTGAGACATGGGTACAAAAGTCCTCTTAAGAAATTTCACCTCACCACATATATTTTGAGTAGCATGAATATTTTTTCACTTTTATAGTGCATATTTCTTATAGTATAAATTAGAATTTCAGACAAGATATGTGTGTTTTTGTGAGAATCCTTTTCAGGTAAATATTCTCTTTTTGTGTATATATGTAAAATAGAATATATGAAAGAAATCCTTGAACAAAGAGAATAATATATAAAATATATAATTTCATTAGGTTTCATTAGTTTCTTTTTTTCCCCCAATGTCCATTTTAATCTTTTTTTAAAAATTGGGGGCTCATATAACTCTTATCACAATCAATACATCCATCCATTGGGTTTTATTAGTTTTACTGAAGTTTCTTAAGCACCACAAATTGTTTGCAGTCACAGAAAAAAAGGCTGGAAATATATTTGTTTAAGATTATTGTCAAGAAAATCCAATATAGCAGTTCTACTCTGTAACATAAGAGATTACTATGATGTGTGAGCATATACAAACCACCACTTCTCTATCAATTTGTTGCACTGTAGTGGCTTGTGTGCTGTTGTGATACTAAAAATGATATCACTGTTATTTCAAACTCCAGCAGCAGCATCCATGGAGAATGATTTTCCACAGAGTATTCAGATTAAGGGCAGACTACAAAGAAAAATAGAATGTCCATCTTGGAGGACTTGGCCATTGAAAAACTTATGACTCACAGAACAATGTCAGTTAGTGAAAATTTCATAAATTGTAGTAGAACTTTGACAGAGATGTTGCCAGAAGATGAGTTCCTCAGGTCAGAAGGCACTCACAATATGACTGAAGAAGAGCTGCCTTCTCAAGGTAGAGTCGACCATAATGCCAACGATGAGTAAAGCCTTCAGGACTTTCATCAGTGATGAAGCATGACTCAAAATGAGAAGAAACAGCTGCAAGGAGCTATGAATATTTGGAACTTGGAAAGTACACGAGTGAATCTAGGAAAATAGGAAGTAATAAAAAATGTGATGGCATGCATGATGATTGATATTTTAGGTGTTCGTGAATTGGAATGAACTGGTATTTGTTGTTTTGAATCTGAAAATCAGATGGTTTGATGTGAAAAGAATTACAGCTCCAAGATTAATGGTATCGTATGCATTGCCAAAAAGGACAAAGGACATTTCCACATCTATCTTAAACTACAATGAGGTCTATGATAGGACAATTTATATATCCAAATATAAGGAAATTAGTTAAGACAAGAATTATTCAAATTTGTGCACCAACTTCTATAATTAGTGATGCAAAAACTGAGCAGTTCGCCAATGTCTTCAGTCTGAAATTGACCAAACACGCAATGTTTGTATTGACAGTTATTTGTGATTGGAGCTCAAAAGTTGTAAACAAAAAGGAGCAGAAGTTAGAAATATGGCTTGGTGACAGAAATGAAACTAGAGATTGCATGATAGAATTTTTAATGACCAGCTAGTTCTTCATAGAGAAGACCTGGTTTTCAACAACAAAGGAAATGATATATATGACCTTATTCAGATGGAATACATAGAAATCAAATTGACTACATTGGTGGAAAGAGATCATGGAGAAACTCAATATCAGCAGGCATATTGAAGCTGGGAGTCAACTGTGGAAAACAAGTCGAAGGAAGTCAATATAAGAGTTTGGGTATATTCCACTTGAATTTCTAGAACATCTTGAAAAGGGATTTGACAGATTGAATACTAATCACAGAAGAATGGATGCACTGTGTGATGTCATCCACAAGATCACCTATGAAGAAATCAGACAGTTATTAAAATGACAGGTATGAAAGAAAAGATCAAAATGGATGTCAAAAGAAATTCTGAAACTTGCTATTAACCATAGAGCAGCTAAGGTAAATGGAAGAAGAGATGACTTCAAAGAGTTAAAGAGAAAATTTCAAAGTTCAGCAGAAGACTAATAAAATATTTTAATGGGAGCTGAGCCCTGGTGGCACAGTGGTTGTGTATGGGACTGCGGCCCACAGAGTTGGTGGTTCAAACCATCAGCAGCTCTCCAGGAGCAAGGCTGGGCTTCTATTCCCCCCAGGACAGTTATACTCCCTCAAAAATATATATTTTATGAAATGTGCAAAGATATAAAGGTTAAAAGAAAAGGATGAGCATGCTCAGCATATCTTAAAGTAGAAGAACTAAAATAATTCAAAGTTTGAGTTGCAATCTTGAAAAATTTTATGGGAAAAATATTAAATTATGAAGGAAGATGAAAAGGAGATATATAGACTACACAGACACTGAATTAGAAATAAGTGTTGTGGTAGTTACATAATCTGGTGTTGTAAGCTATCTCGGGAGAAGACATTTACCTCAGTCTTTGGTTCCATGCAAAAAAGAATTTAGCCAAAGCCTGGTTTGTGATCCAAATGAGTTTTATGAAGGGTAAAAGAAGTTTCAAGTTCAGCAACCTCGTTGGATGAATTGAATTCACCTGACCTAGGTGAACCAACCCAGGTGCAGCATTCCTGGCTGGAAACTTGGGCCTTTGAGCATGCGCAGTGTGCCATCCTTTCCTGACCAATAGCTTGATTTTTTTAAGCAATGCATAATGGACACCACTACACTACACTAGCTAGCTATCCCTCAGTCCTTGGTTCCATGCAAAAAAGGATTTAGCCAAAGCCAGGTTTGTGATCCAAATGAGTTTTATGAAGGGTAAAAGAAGTTTCAAGTTTACACAGGCACGCACGAGATCCCTCACCCCTGTCACTTCCCTACATTAGCTAGCTATCAGTGCCAGTTTGGGACTTGAGAGGGTTAAGAGTGAAAGGGTGGAATTGAGTGAGGTCTCTGTGTGGACATGGCCTTCTCCTGAGGAGTCTGGGAACTCTTGTATCTTCTCCATGAAGGTATCAGACATATTTTCTCTCTGTTCACTCCCTTGGAAACTCTCTATTGACAAGACTGACTTCCTGCAAGTTGTCCCAGGAGAAGTCACATGGACCTACCCTGAGTGCTGGAGGAACCATGTGGAGAACCCTGCCAGCACTGAGATGCTTACAATGGCACTGGATCCACAAAATTCCCCACCACTGGACTGTGATCTTCCTGCATTAAGCGTCATTCCACGTGTTTTGTGAGTCAGAAGACTTTACAGGTTGGTGTCAGACATATGGGCTAATATCGGATTTATGGACTTGATGCAGACTGAGCTGGATGCTTTCACAATATTCAATTGCTTTTGTATATAAACTTCTTTCTCATACATATATGGGTCTCCCTGGAATTGTTTCTCTTGTCTTCCCGGACTAGAGCACATGGTGAGATGCAGTCATGTCAAGAGGTATCATATGAGCAAGAAACGATGATAGTGATGGAAGAAATGCAAGTTGCACTGAAGACACTAGCCATAAACAAGGTTCCAGGAATCTGTGGAACAGCAATTGAGATGTTTCCACCACCTGCTGAAGCATGGGAAGCATTCACTCAGCGAATGCAGGGAATTTGGCAGAGAGCTGCCTCGTCAGCTGACTAGAAAAGATCCCACTCCCAAGAAAAGGGAACCAACAAAATTGAAAGTCATAGAGCAATTTCATTGAAATCATGGACAAAGTGTACTGAGCATCACTCCACAGTCGTTCCAATAGAAACTTGACAAGGAGCGGCCAGAAGTCCAGGCAGAATTCAGAAGAGGACATGAAGCAAGGGCTATCATTGTTGCTATCAGATGAATGTTGACTGAAGGCAAGCCATACAGTTTTAGTTGGAAGTACTGTCTATGCAAAGGAATTCATTTGTGTGGACCATAACAATCTAAGACTAGCCACTTGAAGAATGGAAATTCCAGAGCCTGTGCGTGAATCAAGAGAGAGTTATCCAAAGAGAACAAAGGAATACAGCATTATTTGAAATGAGGATAGGGTGAGCCCCGGTGGCGTAGTGGTTGAGTGCGGGACTGTGGCCCACAGGCTTGGTGGTTCAAATCCAGCAGCAGCTCTCCAGGAGCAAGGCTGCATAGCTCTCATGACCACCAAAGGGCCTCCCCCTCTCCCCCCAACAATAAAATGAGTGTAGTTTTACTTCAGGATTGTGTCTCCTCAGGAGACCTATGCAATCTGCTTGCTGAGCAAATTATCATAGAAGCGGGATTATATGAAGAAGGATGTGGCATCAGGCTTGGAGAAAAGTTTATGGACAACCTCCAATATGTAAACAACAGAACCTTGCTTTGGAAAAGTGCAAATGATTTGAAGTACTTGGTGATGAAGATCAAAGACTGTAAACAAACAAAGAAATCCTTACAACTGAACTAAGGATGCAACATGATAACTGGAGAAAAGATGAATGTTGCCAAGGACCGTGTCTTGCGTGCATCCACCATCAATATGCATAGATGTAGTAGTTAAGAGATCAAAGGGCAGATTACATTGGTAAATCTGTTTCCTCAGGCCTTTTGAAAGTGTTAAAAATCAAAGATGTTACTTTGAGGACTAAGGTACACATCACCCAAGCCATGGTATTTTAAATCTTCTTATATGCATGTGAAAGTTGGGCATTGAATAAGGAAGCTCAAAAGAGAATCTGTGTATCTCAATTATGGGGCTGGAAAAAAATATTAAAAGTATCATAAACTGCCAAAAGAAACCTCTCTGGGAGGAAGTATATTCAGAAATTTCTTAGAAGCAAGGTTGGGGAGAGTTTTTCTCATATACTCTGGACTTTTACCGAAACCAATCAACCCCTAGAGGACATCATGTAGGATAAAGTAAGAAGTAAGAATTAAGAGGACCCTCGACTGCATGGAGTGACACAGTGGTTACAACAAAGGGTTCAAATCTAAGAACAATGGTGAGAAAGGAAAAGACCTGGGTGGTGTTTCATTATTTTGTATATTGGGTTGCTGTTAGTCAAAGCTAACGACACACCTGAGAACAATAATAATAATAACAAGCAATAATTCTACTAAATATAATAAAAATCTACTATTAACCTACAATTTATTTTCAAGTTGGTATTAGTTGCCCTTGAGTCAGGTCCAATTTAACCTAAAACAGAAAGACACATGGTTTGTTTTTACATTTTCATGGCCATTTCCACAGCCACTGTGGAGTTTGAATAACTTTTTTTTCCACTTAATTTTTTTCATTTAATTTTTAATAAGCCATTTTACTGGATATGTTTACAGCTCTTATAATAATCCAGACATCAATTGTATCAAGCACATTTGTAGAAATGTTGTCATCATCATTTTCAAAATATTATCTTTCTGTTTGAGTCTTTCATATCAGCTCCTCTTTTTTTCTCCCTCCCTTCCCCACTCTCCCATTTTCATGGATCCTGGTAAATTATAAATTATTATTATTTTCATATCTTACACCGCCCACTGTCTCTCTTCACTCATGTTACTGTTGTTCAGTTCCCCTGGGTGGGGTGGGGCGGCAATTATATGTCAGTCTTGGTACTCGGTTCCCTGTTTCTCCTCCTCCCCATCCCCTTCCCACTCCCCTCACAGTACTGCTACTCCCATTGCTTCTCCTGTGAGATTTATCTGTCCTGGGTTCCATGTTTGGAGAGCTCTTATATGTACCAGGGTACATGCTCCAGTCTAGCTAGACTCGTAAGATATAATTGGAGTTGTGATAGTTGGGGGAAGGGGGAGGCATTAAAGAGCTAGAGGAATATTGTATGTTCCAGCAGTGCTATGCTGCACCTTGGCTGTCTTGTCCCTTTCTTGTGACTCTTCTGTGAGGGATGTCCAAGTCTTCATCTTCCAGGACTATACCACATACCTCAATGTAATATCATATATCATGTGTCACTCTTGTTGTTGTTTTAAAGAAACAGATCATCAGGCCTTGCTTCCTAGTCTTTCTTAGTCTGGAGCTCCCCTGAAATCTGTCCACCATGAAGGACCCTTCTTTACTTTGAAGTCCTGATGGCATTGCTTCCAGCAGCATGCCAGCATCTGGGCCACTATAATATATCGGCTGACAGTTGGGTGGTGATTTCCTCAGGAATAAATTGGTAAAATTTTTAGCCATTGCCATGAGAGGTTTAACTGTCTGATCACATGATCTTTTTATACCTGATTCCATTTCTCACT